>CM023452.1:166075110-166121199 GCA_013339765.2 Haemaphysalis longicornis | reverse complement strand
TGGCTACTTATGCGAAATGTTAGAAGGTGTACAAAACCGTGCCGCCTGTATTGCCACGGGTGATTGCAGTTTCCGATCCAGTGTTACATTACTTAAAAACCAGCTCAACTGGGAACCCCTAAAAGAACGCACGCAGCATGTCAAACTTAATTTGCTTTATCGTATCTATTAAAAAAAACTGGCATTGATCCTGACATCTTTCTGTTTACCCCACATTTTGTATCTAGACGGCGTGACCATAGTTGGAAAATTCGTGAAATACCTTGCCGTATGAATGTTTTCAAAGATTCGTTCTTTCCTCACACCATTAGTTTGTGGACTAAGTTGCAAATGCTATAGTTAATTCTACCACTGACGCGCTTTTTAGTAATTATCTGTTCGACTTGTAGTTCTCTTTTATTTTTGTATTTGTGACGATGTTCAGCGATGTATTCTAGCCTGACGGCCACATGTATATGACCACATGCTCAATTTCCCCCTGCTATAATGCCATCTTAGAGCCGCAGGAAATAAATAAATAAATGAGATACAGAATCAGGTTGTCGTTCAATACCTTCCAGGTCAACATCATCAAAACTAGATTTACCCAAGCTATAAAAACGAGTAGTAAAGGTTTAAAAACAGATACCCGCAAAAGAAGAGAGTACCAAAGGAACCCAGCGAAGAGTAGCTGCTACCATTTTCGTCGGTATCTTCCTGTGGTTGTTTTTAGCAGGCCAACGTGATACGCTGCGCGTGCTCTTTATTCGGGCTTGAAACCAAATTCTCTTTACATCCTGCCAGTTCTTTGGTAAGCATCGCGTTGTGGAGTGGAAGCCAAAAATTGTCATTTGCAGCGACTTTAAGCCCATCAGCCTTTGAACTCGAGCTGTTTACTGTTTAGACATAGCAGGCAGGATCGCAGCGACTGGGAGTTACCAGTCCGTTTTTCAACAAAATGTTCCTTCTATACCCATTTTCCTTACTTTTATTACGCGCGTGGTTTTTTTTTCACTAATATCAGTCCTACGGAAATTACCTGTAGCATGGTTACGTAGGCTGCTTTATTTCGCGCATGCATTGTAATTATTTGTTGTGACCGCAATTGTTTCCTCTCCAAGTACTGTTACCACGCTCGTGTCAACACACACCAACAACGTTTATAATGTGACGTATAAATAGCAACTTCAAGACGGGCGATAAATATCCAGGCCGCCCATCGAACTTTTGTGAACACAGAACCAGCGTCGATTTCTTAGCGAACAATTTGCTTTACCTGAGTATGGCAATAGTACCGACAATACTTCAAAAGTTGTTTACAGTACCCCTAGCTTATGTACATTTGGAACAGCGCTGCTGCCTGCTTAACTCTATTTTTGTAACCAAAAGCAGCAAATCTACGTCACTAACACAGTAAGCACGTTGCCCCCGCATATTTCTTGTAGGATCAAAACTCACCATTCCTTACTGTGAATTCCTTAAAGTTCACCACTTGTAATAATTTCCAAAAAGGCATTATAATCATTATAGACAATATTGTGTGTATGTGTGGGGTATGTTGTTAAGAACGAATCAATGCTCAAACTCGTTTGAACGGTACAGTCCCCGCTGTGGACCGAAACGTGCCCATTGAATGGCGCGTTTACGCAGTCGCAATTTCTAATAGACAAGGTTGGCAGCCTCCGCATCCTGACATTAGCCTCTGCTCGAGTATTATTCAATTACGAGCACCCGCATACAACTCGTTGAGAAGCAATGACCTATGGCTGAGAGCTGCATATAGCAATCGTCATCTCAGTTGCAAACTGAACATATGAGCATCAAGTTTACTTTCATACTAAAACTGGGACACGGAGCTCCCGCCGTAATCTCGAGTGATACGTTATACCGAATTTAGGGAGTGCCACCAACAGTGGTTGCACGAAAACTTTTCTGCCGCACTGATCTCTATTTCAAGAATCCACCAGGTTGACTCTGGAGACACATCCCGTTTAGACCAAACGTCAGCGTATGCAAAAAGTGCAAATAAAATCAAAATGTACTAGGTCCTCCCCTTTGTGATCTAAATTGGCTATGATTGACCCTGGCAAAATGTCTTCCCAGCACTGCGTTTTTGTTTAGATGCTGAGCGTACTTTACGGTAATCGGTGATAACTACTTTTTTGTAAGATGGGCTTTTTCACATTGCGTGTTTCTCAGTGAAGCATATGGCGTATTAAAGAGGGAGTATGGGTGAACACCACTTTATACTCCGGTTCACGACTTCCGCCAATTTCTGGAGTCATGGAAGTGCTTCCCATGAGCGGCGCGTCTCTCCCCACACCCTATACAGTACGCGGTGCCGTTGGCTCTTCTGGGGCGACCTGTGCAGCCCTCTAGTACCTCGTTGCCTATACCCCTACTCGTGTGGGTGAGTAAGTCAGTAAGTATTGTTGAATAAGGCGGACTTAGCCTTGCATAGCTGCCGGCAATTGCTCCGCCTAATCGTCCCCAATACCATATCAGAGGCTCTCAAAGTCATCACACCTCACTTAGTCCTAAAATAACAGACACACAATGTCACCACACTTCACTTAGTCCTGTGGACTGCATGAATCCGAGTACGAAATGAGACACCTCTCTTCGCACAATTCAGTGGTCTCTAGGAAAAATAATGTCCTCCGATGTAGCATGGGGGCACTCCTAACTTCTGGAGATCACGAAAAAAATTCGTCCACTCAGGGTCCGCTCAGGGGCAGTGTGACTGGTGACATTGATCACTTCATTATAAACTGCTCTACTCGTGTGGGTTCTTTATCTCTGACGTAGCGATCGTAACACTGTTCTGTTATTTCAACTTAGCCAATCACCACTGTAGCTAACCCCTACACAGAAAATCGCACCAGAGTGCGGGATTCGCTGGAATTGTCTATTCACGGGATGGACATGCTGTGAATGTCTCTGCTGTAGCAGGCACTAACATTAAATATCTCAAGACACCAGTCTGCTCTGACTCAAAAGCAGATGCAAGGCGACAGGTGCGTACCCCGACAGACTGGCGAAACAATAGAGATGCTGCACTTTCGGAGCGTGCAGAAAGACCAATTTTTAGACGAAGAGGATTAGGGGGTAACGACAGCGTGTTCCTTAACGCTTCGCATGCCCCCACGTGTAGTGTCATTTCACTTGGCGCGTTACAATAGCTAACGATTGCTAAAAGGAGACAGCGTTCAGGCGCAGGGGTCAGGAACTTTTCTCCGTGTACTAAATTTGAGTTCCTTGGTTCGAAAACTTGCGTATGCTGCCATTGTTTCGAATTTTTATTCTGAAAACATAACAGATAGAGCATACGCGGTTTTTGGTCAATAACGGTGACTTTGGATCCTTTAGGTTGCTTAGACTTTGCCCTCACGTTATGACAAGGGGTAATTAACGTTCTCCATCGAGCGGGGGGACATCACACATGTATTGTGGTGGGCGCCACACTGCGAATCGGTTCGAAATACGCGGTCTGGTAACGTGCTGCGGGGAGTATTTATTTATTTTTTATTTCTTTATTTATTCGTTCATTCCAACCTCAAGGGCCCTTTTTGGGGGCGTAACGTGTGGGGTAGGCATAAAGATGGCAGGCAGAACACATCGTGAACGTGTAAACAAGCAGGGTTACCGAAAGACCCAATTAATGTGTAGCACACCTAAAACGACTGCTATCGGTATAACGGCAATGTTTGCAGGAAGATTGTTCCAGTCCTGTGCTGTATGACCAACAAAATGAACACTGAAAAGTCTTAGTGTGAGCGCGTTGCAGGAGAACAGCGTTAGAATGACTGTGGCGCGACGCTCTAGGAAGGTGTGGGATTAACTGATTGTTTGGCTGCAAGAAATAAAACAACCGGTGATCAAGCGACAGGCGTTTTATCAGTCGACGGAAGGTGAGAGGAGGAAGGCAATGTTGGGGATTTTAAAGCCGAAACGCTTGAGTGATACGAATAGTCTAAAGAAATGAACCTGGCTGCACGTTTATTACGCGATTCACCTACGTTACAAAGGTTGGCTTGGGATGGGCCCTAGATGAAGTTGCCGAAAGCAAGTTTTGAAAGGACGAGTGTTACGCATGCAAGACCTGTAATGGAGGGTGGTGGCATGGAAAGTTTGCGACGTAAATACCCGAACGCACGATTTGCAGCGTTAGTAACCAGGCTAATAAGGTTGAACCAGGTTAAATCGTGACAAACATGGTTGCCTAAGTATTTGACGAACGTGGAGAGAGTTACAGCGGTGTGGTTTAGGTAATACTTCTGGGCTGTGTAATTACGATGACGTGACAATAGCTCGAAGGTGTTTTAATGACGTTAAGTGACAAGAGCCATTTCTTTCACCACTCTTCAGCAGGGAGGAGATGGCTTTAAAGGGTGGTTTCGTCACAGCAGACCAATATTAGCGGGTAGAAAACACATTCATCCACAAAGAGACGGATACTGGAAGAAACAACGTGGGAAGGTCATTAATTTAAACTAAAAAATGAAGGGGCATCCAGAGCGGTACTTAGGGGGCACGAGAAAGAACCGGGGAAAGGGAGGACAAGTGCGTTGACGTAAGCAAACTGTAGACGATGTGAAAGAAAACATTAAATTCGGTTGAAGGTAGACGGATCTAACTTGAGGCGAGATGCCTTAATTATTTTTGGAAAATGGGGGACTTTATCAAACGCATTCTCGAAGAATCAGGCTTGAAATAAGTTTTCCCAAACAAAACAGTGGCGCGGCTTGCACTGGTGGTGCGAGGCAGGAAAATCTGCCGACCTGGAAGCCCCTCTCCCTTGATGTGAAACCCGGCTGGTGCATTAGCAGCAGCAGCAGTAGCCCACTGCAGGACGATGGCGGCTGCCATCCACATCCAACCGCAAATGTATGACGCCACTTGAATAATTGGCCTTCCTGTTTGTCTGTATCCGTCACTCGGTGTTCAATCTGTCACTTTGGTAGTCCAGTGATTGTCCTTTCCCCTAATTACGTGGGCAGCCTCAGTACATTTTTTTATTATTTGAAGTATGATATCTTCTGCTCAAATTTGTTCGCTGATGCAGGAAGCTCGTTTCCTGTCTCTAAGTGTCACTGCAATCATTATCCTTTCCACGGCTCGCTCAGCCAACCAAAGTTTGCGTTCCAGTTGTTGAGCAAGTAGCCATGTTTTCGCTCCATACGTCATGACCTCACATTTGTCTCAGAACTTTACGCTGGACATTTTCTTCAAATTACAGGCCCGTATAATTTCATCATGAGGCTTTCACATCTCTGACAAATCGGCCCGCTTTAGTACAAGCTAGAACCCACGGCCAAGTCCATACCCAACGGCCGCGCTACGAACCGAAAGGAAATGCTGTGCGTCCGGAACACGATGACAGTTCAATCGGAAAGACACCAGATTCATACCGCGAGGGTACAGGTTCAAATTGGAGATTAGGAAGCGTTGTTTTTCCTTTCCATTTGGCTTCGCACGTTATTGTACCCGGCCCAGGCCTGCGCCGGGCATGGGCTTGACGTCGGGGTACCAGGCCGGGCAGGACCTCGACGCCATGGGCCCGGGCCGGACACGACATTTCATTCCTGGTCTGGGCCAGTAGTAGTTCCGAAGTGAGTGTAGAAAAGGGCATTAAATGTATGTTGTTTGTTTATTTTACGCAATTCTTGATGTTAGTTGTACGCATTGTTTTAAAACCGTGTTTTGCCAGGTGCGGTACTGAATGCACTATAATTTTAGCATTCGATGTACTGCAATAATATGTTATATTTTGCGGTATTACAAACCAAAGATAGATTACGGGGACTGCTCCACCTGGAAAGGATTCAGGCTACGTGGAGCTCTGCACCTATGTCTAAGTAAACGTATGTTTTAGACGCCGCAACCATCGAAATGCGGCTGCCGTGGCCGGGAATTGAACTCGCGCGCTAGAGAAACACCACCGACAATAAAGCACGTTAGGTAAAACACTTCAATGAAGGTATTTAATGCTGGATTTAAAGTCGGAGCTAAAAATTTCAGCAATACCAATTTGTGGCCGACACAACCACGTCAAAATGCCAAGAATCTGGTCATGAAAGGTTATGGTCATTGTCATGTTAGTATAAAAGGTATTGTTACGGATATATGACAATGCAGCTGAAGATGGTGTAAGCATAACTACGTGTGCATCTTCACCCTAGTGTTTTACATTTCAGTTCATAACCTGCTGAACACTGTGTACAGACTAGATGCTCAGTTTCACTGCCGGCTATGATGGCACTCAACCAAATATGACAAGTCAACTTTCTTCCAGGGGAATTAAGGCCTGTGCTTCTCTCACCAACGCATGCTCTACCTGGGCTGAAAAAAGAATGACCAGGCCAGGGCCATGCCCGCGCAAGGAGTTATCGGCCTGGGTCGGTAAAGGGCTTTATACAGGGGGCTCGGGCTGGGTTCAGGCCTTAACATTATACCCGTGCAGTCCAGAGTTCGATTTTCTCGGCCTTCCTCGGACATTCCTCGGACATTTTTTTTCTTGCCCTTTCGGAGATTTTTGGGAACGAGGGAGGGATTTGTGCCGGCATAAACAGCTCTACTGTTAAAAACTGCTAGCATATGGCTATGACTCGAAAGTGAGTGTTGCCACCATGGATATTACATTATTTAGGTACACAAAAAGAGGCATATTTCAAAGCGACTTCATTGAAACCAAATTCAGGAGAAAGAGAAAACCACCTTGGTTTTTGTGAATTTGGCGACAACAGAGAACATACAGAATCATCTTGTCGTTCGATACTTTCTCGGCCAGCAACATCAAAAGTAGATTTACCTAAGCTATAAAAACAATTAGGAATGGTTTAAATACAGATAACCGCAAAAGAAGACAGTACCAAAGGAACGCAGAGAAGTGTAGCCGCTACCACTTTCTTCGATATCTTCCCGTGGTAGCTTTTCGCAGGTCAACGTGATACTTCCAACCAAACTCGTACTTCAAGCCAAATTGACTGTACCTCTGGCCAGTTCTTAGGGAAGCATTGCGTTGGTAAGTGGAAGCCCAAAAATTGTCATTTCCAGCGACTTTCAGTCATTGAGTTTCTCAACTCGAGGTGCTTACTGTTTAGACATAGCTGGCAAGATCGGAGCCACTAAGCGTTAGAATTCCGTTTTTCAACAAAATGTTCCCTCTATACCCATTTTCCTTACTTTTATTCGGCCTGTGATTTTTTCACTAATATCGGTCCTACGGAAATTACCTGTAGCATTATTACGTAGGCGGCTTCAGTCCGCGCATGCATTGCAATTATTTGTTGTGACCGCTATTATTTCCTCTCCAAGGGCTGTTACTACGAATGTGTCAACACACACCAACAACGTTTATACTGTGACGTATAAATAGCAACTTCAAGACGGGCGATAAATATCCAGGCCGCCCATCAAACTCTTGTATAAAAAGAACCAGCGTCAATTTCTTAGTGAACAATTCGCTTTACCTCAGTATGGCGATAGTACCGACAATACTTCAAAAGTTGTTTAGAGTACCCCGAGCTTATTTACATTTGAAACAGCGCTGCTGCCTGCTTAACTCCATTTTTGTAACTAAAAAGCAGCAAAACTACGTCACTTACACAGTAAGCACATTGCCCCCACCTATTTCTTGTAGGATCAAAACTCACCATTACTTACTGTGCATTCTTTAAATTTCAGCCTGCGTAAGTTACGCGAAAATAGACAGTCTGTTATTGTAAACGGCGACATTATCATAGCAGGCGATGTTATTATGTATGTGTGAGGCATCTTGTTGAGAACCACTAAACGCTCAAAGTTGTTTCAACGGTGCAGTCTCCGCTGTGGACACAAAGGCAAGCGATGCCCATTCAATGGTGCGTTGATGCAGTCGCAATTTCTAATAGACGAGGTTGGCAGCCTCTGCATCCTTACATGAGCCACTGCTCTAATATGATTTAAGCGCGAGCACCTGCATTGAACCGGTTGAGGAGCGATGACCTATGCCAAAGCGCTGCGATTAGAAATCTTCACCGTGGTTGCAAAATGACCACATGAGGATCAAATGCATTTTCATAATAAATCTGGAACATACAGCTCCTGCCGCAATACCGAGTGATACGTTATACCGTAATTTGGGGGTACCACCAATATTGGTTCCACGAAAACGTTTTTCCTGCACAGCTAACTGTCTATGAGAAGGATCCAGCAGATTGACTCCGGCGATACACCCACCGGAGACCAATATTAACGGTTGCCAAAATTGCACAAAAATAAAAGCTCTTAGGTCCTCCTCATTGTGATTTAAATTGGCATTGATTGTCCCTGGTAACATTTCATGCAAGCGCTGCGTTTTTGCTTAGATGCAGAGCCCACTATAAGGTAATCGGTGACGGCTGCAGTTTTGAAATTTGGCTTTTCCACATTGCGTGCTTCGCGGTGAAGCATGGCCGTCTGGAGAGGGAGTATGGTTGTAGCTCTACTTTATATTCCGGTCCATGAAAGCCGCCGCTTTCTAGATTCATGCAAGCCCTCCCCAGAAACGGCGCATCTCTCCCTCCCGTCCACTGCGCGATCCCTTGCACTCTTCGGAGGCGACCTGCGCGGCGCAAACGGGCTTCATTACCTCTACCCAACAATCGTGTGTGTCCTTTATCTGTGACGTAGATATCGGGTCACTGTCGTTTCATTTAAACATAGCCGATCACCACTGTTGCTAACCCCTACACAGAAAATCTCACCACAGTACGGGATTCGTAGTAATTGTCTATTCACAGGTTGAACAGGCTGTGAATTTCTCTACGGTAGCAGGCACATCCATTAAATATCTCAAGACACCAGTCTGCTCTCACACAAAAGCAGATGCAAGGCGGCAGGTACGCACCCCAACATACTGGCGAAAGAACAGAGGGGCTACACTTTCGGAGTGCGGAGAAAGGCTGATTTCTAGACGAAAATGATGAGGGATTACGACCGCGTGTTTCTACACGCTTCGCTGCCCCCCCGTGTAGTGTCATGCCACTTCGTGCGTTACAATAGATAGCGACTGCTAAAAGGAGCCATCGTTTGGGTCCTGGGGTCTGGAGCTTTGTTTCTGCGTACTAGCTTTGAGTGCCTTGGTTCGAGTACCTGCCGATGCCACCGTTGTATCGAATTTTTATTTTGAAAACATTTTTACATAAATAATACGCAGTTTTTTTGTTAAAAATGGTGACTTTGCATTTTTTAGGTCGGCTTAGGTTGGGGCCCCACGGTACGACAAAGTGCAATTAACATTCTCCATCGTGCGAGGGGACATAATACGTGTATTGTGGTGGGCGCCACGCCGCAAATCGGTTCAAAATACGCTATTAGGTGCCGTAGCAGCGGCGAGTATTTATTTATTTATACATTTGTTTGTTTCTTTATTCGCAGTTCAAGCGCCTTTTTTGGGACATTACTTGAGGAATAGGAAGAGAAAAATGGCAGGCAGAATACATCGTAAACGTGTAAACTATAAGGGTTTTCAAAGGACACAATTCCTCTATAGCAGACCTAAAACGACCGCTATCGGTAATAACGCCCAAGCTTTTGGGAAGATTGTTCCAGTCTTGTGCTGTATGAACAAAGAATGAACGCTGAAAAGTTTTAGTTTGAGCGCGTGCCGGGTAAACAGCGTTACAAAGACTGACATGCGAGGCTCTAGGACGGGGCAAGATTAACTGATTGTTTGGGTGCAATGAATAAAAGTACCGGCGATAAAGAGACAGGCATGCTATCAGTCGACGGAAGGTGAGAACAGGGAGTAAAAGTTGCGATTTTAGTGGCGAAACGCTTGAGTGATACCAAACGTCTGAAAAGATGAACCTGGCTGCACGGAATTTACGCGATTCACAGGCGTAATAAAGGTTGGCTTGTGGTGGGTCCTAGATGATGTTGCCGAAAGCAAGTTTTGAAAGAACGAGTGTTACGTATTTTGCAAGAAGGTAAATTGATGATAGTACCATGGAAAGATTGATTGATTGTAGGGTTTTACGCGCCGACGCAACGCAGGCGATGAGGCGCGCCGTAGTGGAGGGCTCCGGATTAATTTTGACCACCTGGGGATCTTTAACGTGCGCCGAAATCTCGTACACACGGGCGTTTTTGCTTTTCGCCTCCATCAGAAAAGCGGCCGCCGCGGCCGGGAATCGAAACCCGCGACCTCGTGCTCAGCAGCGCAACGCCTTAGCCACTGAGCCACCGCGGCGGGTAGTACCATGGAAAGGCTGTGACGTAAATACTCGAGCGCACGACTTGCCGCGGGAGTAACCGGGCTGGTGAGGTTGAACCAGGTTAAATCATGACTAACGTGGATGCTTAAGTACTTGACGAAGGATTACGAAGGTACAACGTTGTTGTTTGGGTAATAATTCTGGGGTGCATATTTAAAACGACTGTGACAAAAGCTCAAAGATGTTTTAAGGACGTTAAGTGACAAGAGTCATTTCTTTCCCCATTCTTGAGCAGGGAGGAGATCGTTTTGAAGGGCAGCTTCGTCTGAGGAATCGATTATCGGCCGGTAAGTAACACAATCATCCGAAAAGAGACGGATACTGGAAGAAACAATTTGGGAAGGTCCTTAATGCAAACAAAAAAAATAAAAGGGCACTAAGCCCCTTGCTTGTGGGACACCCGAAAGAACCGGTGACAGGGAGGTCGAGTGAGTTCGAATAGGCAAATTGTAGATGATGTAAAAGAAAAATTTAAATTATGTTTCATGTAGACTTGATGCGAGATAACCATACGTATTAATCAAAAATGGGGACCTTTATCAAAGGCTTTCTCGAAATCTAAAACAGGGCGTTGATGCGAATGTTGTGGTCAAGATTGGAATGCAGGTCGTGAAGGAATATAGCAAGTTGAGTGTCGCAAGAATGGCCTGTGCAGAAACCATGTTGGTTATAACTAAAAATGTTTACCGGCGATACAAACTAAGCAACATGGGAGTAATCACATGTTTCATGATTTTAGAGCATCCACACGTCATAGAGATTGGACGGCAACTAAGAGGGGATGATCGGCTTCCTGTTTTGAAGACAAGGATGATTTTAGCAATATGCCAGTCTAATGGAACAATTTCCGTGTTCAAGGACTCTTGAAAGATGAGGGAAAAATGATTTAAAATTCACATTTGGTATTTTTGGGTACTTTGGCAATAATACCGTCAATTCCAGTGGAGGAAGAATAGCGCAATTAATCTATCTCCCCAACAAAGTAGCGCTAGATAAATTCTAGTATCGGAAGGATGTGAAAAATCCGGCATATCGGGAAGATCGATGGCAGGATGGTTCGTGAATACAGAATAGACAGCCAAACTTAGAGTATGGGCTACCCTAGCATCGGGGTAGGCAGCCGGAGCTACCCAGAAAAGAGATAAGGTTAGATTGTTTTGTATTTATTTTCTTCCAAAATCGGTTATGATCGCTTTATATCATGGAAGACAATGTGTTAGAGTAGAACTTTCGTTTATGTTCGAAATTAGTATGCCATTTTTTTAGAAGTGTTGCATTTCTTCCGGGCAGAATTCAGTTTAATGTATTTTTGAGAACGGAACAGACACTTTTTCTTGTTAATAAAGCATTACAAAGCGTCCATAAACCAAGGAGAGCGAAGAAGCCCAGTTATTGCGGTAGATGGTGCATAACATTGAGTAAGGGGTGTATTTTATCCATCCTTCCAGTTGGACTAAACAGAGCGGGTGTAAAAACTTGTCGCGAAGTTGTCAGCGAGAGTTTCGAGCTCCACGTTCATGCTCAAATAGTCGCCCCGGTTGTGAAAAGTGTTACTTTTTTTGGCCGTGTGAAAGCTGCACTGAAAAGTTCAGTTTAAGAATGTGTGGTCACTAAGCCCTTGGAGATATCACAAAGTTGAAAAATTCGCGCCAATCCACCTTGTGAATGTGGCTAGAAAGCAAAGCTGCAAACGGTACTCGCAACGATTACCCATGCGACGTCACTCAAATTCACGTGTAGTACCACAGTGCGGCTTCTGCGCATTTACTGTGCTGGCAGTTAATATTTGGTCCATTTTCTTTATTATTTTTTTTATTCTCGCTCTTTTGCTCTTCTTTTCTTTTCAATATACAAGTTGTATTTGATGTTGCCGTTACGCTGCCCAGTGCTTGGGGGCTTGCAGCTCTGTCAAGCTGTCGATTTTTGACAGCTTTTACTGCTCGCTCCCAGCGTCATGTACGTTGTGCAAGATGCGAATAAAGACAAACAAACAAACAAACAAACTCACGTCGCTCTCTACAAATAGTGAAACCAGAGAGAAGTAAAGTGCCCCTAACCACACCCTCTATTACTTGAAAGAGATATTCTTGGTAAGGTTAAATTAATGCATGATGCATGAACGGTGTTTGGTTGAGTTGTATTGGTGTAGCACATGAGTGGGAACTCTCTTTTTTATAAAATATAAGGAGGCTCAAACCCGGTGTTAGACGATCTCACTTCTCTGTCTCTGCCGGTGCGGACGGAGGCGACGAGATTGGTGGCAGAGACGGAGAAGGAGGAGAAGGAGGTGGAAGAGGAGGAAATACTTCTATTCAGATTTGTGAACGGCCAGAAATGCGGCCCAGGGGAGTGGTTCCTTCTTCACTTTAGCCCATATTCAGTCCGCGCCGCCTGTGCTCTGTCAACCAGCTGAAGTTGGGTAGGCAGAGAGGGGCTCGTCAGCAGCATCTCCCATTGCTCTTTTTTCGGTAGTTGACGGAAAGAAAGGAGGGTACTCAGGGCTAAAGTTGCACACCCCGATTATGTGGCGGAGTGTTCCTACTTTTGAGCAAAATTTACATTCACCATCGTAGCGATTCGGATGCATTAGGTGAATGCACGTCGGGTGTGGGGAGGAGCCGGATTCTATGAGCCCTAGGGTAGTTTGTTGTTCTATGTAAAGTTCAGGGTGGCGAAGGTAGGGTCTATCGCAGAAGGCGATAATGCTGGGTTATGTCCCTGAGCGAGACAAGTGGGCAACTGTCCTCGTGCAGCTCCTTAGCACGGGGGGTAAAAGTGCAGGCTTGGTGGGCGTATTCGTTGCCCTCCATGGAAGCGTGAGTGGGTGTCCAGATCAGCTGAAGGAACCATTTGGGGAGTGGGTTTTCAGCAGACGCAGTGCAGGTCGGGACACTATGCCAGACTGGTAATTCCCCTAGGCTTGTGGGGAATCGGTGACTACCTTCTGAACCCCTGGTTGAGTGAAAAGCCAATGCGATGGCTGCTTCTCTGCTGCGTCATGTCTTCAGTATTGAGTGAGGCACAAGCAAGGAGGTTGGTTCTGGAGGTAGCCACGATGATGGCGTAATTCTGCCCTTGAATTTGGGAGGCATCTGTGTGGATAACTGCATGATCCCCACCGAGGGTGGCGTTGCGCGCTTGAGCCCGTGCTTGTCGGCGAGCCTCGTCGTGTGAGGGGTTGATATTTCTAAGCAAAGGGAGCATATTTAGTTCTTCTCCCCAAAAGACCCGGAGAACATCAAGCGGAGTGACATTCTGTGCTGCCCAGCCAATCTGGTGAAGGATGCGGCGACCCGCGGCAGTTCTGCTTAAGCGGAGCTTCTGGATAGAAAGATGGCCTTCTATCCGCTCTTCCGACGTGTTGTACATCCCTGTGCTAAGCAGCCTCTCCGTGGACGCACTCATGGGAAGACCAATGGCTTGCGGAACCGCCGTTCTATTCCTTATTAAAGCATATTTATGTCCTCTTTGCCAAAGAGGAAGACAGGGGGTTGAAGTAAGTGATTCCCGAGAGGACAAAAACTTGAACTAATCGAAAGGTATCAGACTACTTGAGGCATCGCTTCTTGGTGGCAACTCGCCTGATCATGTCTGTGATTTTATTAATGCTCTGTTTGAGGCGCTGCAAGGATGCGTCACTCTTAGTGTTGGCCTGAAGATCTAAACCAAGGATCTTAATGCTTGGGCTTGGAGTGATGGCCTGGCCCACAAAGAGTATTTGAATTCGTTCCTAAAGGTGTCGTTTGGCGTGAGGGCGGACGACAAGTAGCTGAGGTTTTTTACGTGAACACGGAAGCTACAGGCTTTAGCACATTGGCGTACTAGAAGTGAGATGCCAGTGGTTGATGGAGCTTCCTTTATCGCTATCACGTGGCATTCAGCGAGAATGTGGGGGTTAACCCCCGCAGATGTTCTTGGTGAGTGCACCACTTGTCTTTCCCGTCTCCGCGTGGGCTCGTAGCTGAATCAGTAAGACAACAGGCTCTGGCTTTGTTACTCTATTAGTTCCACGTGCGATTCCTGGCGGTACCAGCAAATTCTTTTGTTTGTTCATGGAAGGTTTCTGTTGACACCAATGGTCGCGGAAGATCCCTTGGTGGGTGGAGGTCAAAAGCTTTGCTTTAAAAACAATCAGGATCCTTGCTCGCGGGGGTGATCACTAATTCTAGTCGGATTCCTGACTATTTGCGACAACACAAGAGTGTGACATGTGTCAACACACTAAGATGCAATTTTATTGGATAACATAGTAAGGGTGAGGTCAGATAGATGGTAGGGTTTAACGTGCCGACGCAACGTAGGCGATGAGGCGCGCCGTAATGAAGGGCTCCGGATTAATTTAGACCACCTGGGGATCTCGAACATGCCCGAAATCTCGTACACATGGGCGTTTTTGCAAGGGCGAGGTGTGAACTGTCGATTGAAGGAAAATTGAAATAGCCAAAAAGCAGAATGAGGGATTTCGATAAGTGATCTAATTGTTAACAAGGAGTCATGTAACAAAGCCGCGAAAAAGCTGTCGCGGTTGAGATGGCGGTCACACCCCGACTGAACTTTTGCAGAGAGCGAGCTGCCCGCGCGTGCCGATTTCGCGTGCCGAATTTGTTACCGCTTGTTTGGTTGTTTTTAAAGTTCTTTCCTTTCGCCACTGCACCAGTGCGCGCTACATTCAATTCGCTTTTCCCCGCTATATACGTGTTTTCTCGGCCTGCCATCGTTAGTATTATGTCTATTTCTCGGTCCATCATGCTCAGTCTTTGCCAATTCACACTTGTGAAAGTGCACACCTTGTGCGTGCTCCAAGGTTCGCTAAATAAGCGTTTCTTAGCATGGAATTACTTGGCTAGGCGGACGAAAGCACGCATCCGGCGAGTGAGGGAATGAAAAGACTTTGTTTGATCATCCGGCGGACGACAATCATAGCCCCGTGCACGACGGGAGGGTCATTGCGATGCGGCCACACATCACATCGGCGGGGCTTCCTCTACTCTGCAAGCCGCCCTCGCTACTCCCCGCGTTCTTCAGGCACCCGTGGCTTCCCCTGTGCTGGGGTGGTAGCGAGCACCTGGCGCTTTCACTCGGCCGCTGCTTTTCGAGGGCAGCCGAAATCCACTGGACGGCCCGTGTCTGCTCTTCTGGTTGGTCGCTTCCCGCGGCGGCCGCAAGCCACGGCGGGATGGTCGTCACTGTACTTGCGTCCCTCGGGTTCTGTTCACAATCCCAGAAAATGAGGCCGCAGCAGCCTTTGCGATCCACAAATGCGACACAAGTCATGTGTACGCTTTAACACACGTGTTTCATGAGCACCGGAGTGGGAGCGAGCCAGTCTGCAGTTGCCGGAACGTCACCGCCTCGCTTCGGGTCAGGCCCGGGTGAGGCAGGGGCATAGTCCTGCGCCCTATTCTGTACCATTTCAACACTTCACTGTACTCTCATCCCGTCTTTGGCCTCGCACTACCAATCGTCCGTCGAGTCGGCCGGTTGGGCGGCGCGTTATGTGAAACTTCGCGCCGCCTCGTTGGCCGTGTCGTTGTGGTTTGCGTTGCCTCAGGCCGACACGTCCCTTCCCATGTGGGCCGGGGACTACTTCTTTGTTACCGCTATGCCCGTTAGGTTCACCGCGCGCAGCACCCGCACAGCTGCCACATACACTCTGCCTCTGGCGTAGTTCCACACCGCGGTCCTGGAATCACTCCGCACAGTCGTGCATCCAGGGTCGGCGAGGGTCAGGGCGATGGCTACCTCCTCGGTTCAATGCGCCGCCCGTGCCCACACGCTCGCCGCCGCCTTCGTCTCGCCGTTGACCGCACTGACCACCGCAAGGCGAAAGCTCCCATACTGTCCAGATACTCCGCCTCGTCCACATATACGGCACCGCTGTCCCTAACGCCGAGGTCGATCAAGGCCCTGGCTTTTGCCGCCCTCATCTCCCTGTTGTATTGAGGATTTTCGTTCTTCGGTATCGCGCACACTTGCACGTGTCTCCGTACACACTCTGGTACCTCCGCTCCTTCCGCAATCTCCTCGTCCGCTCACCTTGGCAACGAAAACGCGAGCTCCTTGTAGCCAGTTCCTTAATCCCAACGTTAAAGCTGTCATGGATCCCAGACAGTTCTATGCGAGACAAGGCGACCAACGACATAAAGACAGAGCTGGCCGCGGTGACGAAGCCGTCCAGCGCGAATTTTGCCATCTCTTCCGCGCCCGAGGATTTCTTTTCCTTTGGGCAGGAAGCCCTACCAGCCACGGCACAGGATGAGCTGTCACGGTACCTGCTGGTACCAGTTGACCACCCGCTGTCGCAAATCAAGAACTTCCATGGACTGAACCAAATTTTCTCAAGTACAATACTTCAGTACCCTCTAGCGGTTCCGTGGAATGGCTCTTCAACATTGCCAACGAAGTGTTGACGAAAAAAACGGTTTCGTCTGTCTAACTCCAACATCGACATGCAGCTCTTGCTAGTTCAAACAAGGGACTACTTCGTTGCGACCATGCATTCGGGTTTTTTTTTCCCACTACACATTTTTTCATGCATTTTACATTTTTGCTTCTTCCATATCCTGTAACATACATGTACCTAACATTTTCTGCTGGAAGAACCAAATGACCTGTCGCTTCTGTACCACAGCACGTGTTTTCTTGTTTTCCTATTACTTTTTATTTATTTCTTGTTGTTTTTTTACTTTTTAGTGCTACACTTTGTGTACGTCTATATTTTTATAGTGTAACTGTTTTTTACGCATGTGATTACCCTCCGCGTTGTACCCCGTGCTTTTCCCTTATGCGTATTTCTAACCACAGCAACTCATTCGTGCGTTGCGTCCACATATTTGGCTACATTTGGTTGTTTCCTTCATCGACTACTCTGATTGTGTTCGGTATACATTAGAACCCCGCTGTTACGTTCCTCACTGTTGCGTTTTCGTGGCTGTTACGTTGTTTTTCATCGTTCCCGGCATAGCTTCAGTAGGATATAATGCATTGCGAACTCCGCTGTAACGTCGCAACTGTTGGGCCCATTCCCGTATGATGCGTCGCAACCTGACACTCCGAAGCCGCTAGGGCACCGCCATTTTGGCTTGTGATGAGCCTTGGCCAGGCTTTGTTACTGGACTGGCTACAAGAAGCCGCAAGCGAGTTGGAGAGGCGGTCACTAGATGTCCATCCGTCGAAATTGGAATATGACCATCATCCCTGTGCTTAGAAGAGAAGTTTCAGTTCGGAACGCCGGCGAGTGCGCGATGTTAGCGCTGCAGGACTGTTGTAATGGTGCCGTGCTTCGTTTTTAGATTAGGTCAGTTGGCAGTGAGCGCGGCCTGCCAGTACCGCGGCGCGAGCCGGTGCTGCCGCCGACCAGGCAGTGGCGCTTCGGTAGCGTTGAGATCGGTCTGGCCGCATCGTCTGCTGCTCCTTCTTTGCTACTCTCGGCGCTTTATACACCACCCATACCGTCACTTGCGCCGGTATTTCTCGCACAAAGGTCCATCATTTTGGAAGGACGCAACACTCATTTTGGGTGGTTTTCTGCATGACTTTGGCGTGTTTGCTTGGACAGGTGCTGTCATGTATGTTCTAGGGGAAATACGAGGCACCGCGCTCCCCCTCAGAGTCCATCTGCCTCGCAGTATCCTTAGTTTGACCGTTTACGATGTGCTTGTAACAGTCGACGAGGTCTGAAGGCTCACATTGAATGTCACAGCCGTAGGTTTGTGATGTTCCCTTGAAGTTTTTCTGGGAAATCGCGCTTTGCCGCTGCCGAAGCAACCTTGAACGGCAGCCCGGCGCGCAACACGTCAACAAACCACACGGACACTTCAGAGATGCACTAAAATATGTGTGCACTGTGACAGCACAGAGTTAATACGTTAATGCAGACGTGATGGCAACAATGAAGCTCGAGATAGGGGGTGATTTAACGACGCCAGTTAGACGCCAGCCAATTATCGTGGCTTTCCTCATTTCAACGTTTTCCCTACTGTTACGTTTTTTCCCGGTTCGGTAAAAAACGTATTACCAGGGTTCCGCTGTACTTTGTAATTGTTGTGCGTAGAGTTCGTGTGTGACAACACTGTTGACTTTTTTTTTGCTATCGTCTTCCGACTTAAACTTGGATTGCGAACTTCGTAGGCATTACTTGTTCGGCTGTGTTTTGTCACCCGCAAAGTTGTGCTTTATGATTCGCAAAGCTTCACTTGTGTTTCCCTTACTAAATTCCCTGCAAAGGGGCCTGTAAGGTATTTTAAATTAACTCTAACTATAAATAAACTGTAACAATAAATAAACTGTAACTGTAACTTAAACTGCAACATTCAGCCGTTATCTGAGGTATTTTACAGCCGAGAGACATGGCAGAAGCGCGGTATGGCGATTATTGATATATCGAGAGTGCCCATCAAACAATAACATCGGATTTCAAGCAGTTTACAGAACTAAAACCGAAACTTGTTTGAATGCTAATCTTGGATATTGTCCAATCACGTAGCACCTTTTCCTGAAGTCACTGCGGTTAGTTGGTGCAGCTATCGCAAACCGCGCATAGTAGTTTTTCTTCTTTTAGGCTTTATACAATAAATACCGCCTTATTGCTGGGATAAACGATGAAAGGTGTGTTCATTTGAGCTGGTCTACGCAGTGCAAGCAAGAACGGGAGCCTGACAAATTCGCTTCAGTGTCTGTTTAAATCGTACTCTGGCGCTGGGCAGTAACTCACAGTTGTCCTGCGTACGTTGGGCATTCAAGAGGAAGCTACAACTGAACGTGTTTTTGTGATGTAATTCAATACCTGAACACGTAAGCACCGATGAAAAAGAAAATGAATTTTTTTCTGTTTGCTTGTCTCTCGCGGTATGAAAGGGCAAAGCTTAGTTTGCACCGGCAGGATTTTCTATAAATATCCGTACAGTTCAGTATGTGTCATTATAAAATCGACGACACTTTTTCAGGGTACGTTCAACCGTGCCCCTTCCCGGGTACTTTCCACTGTCTCCTTCGCAGTGCAGGCTGTAAAAATAGAGATTTTAAAACCTGTAGTAAACACGTATGGTGACTTCGCGACCTGGCGATTCCCATTGTATTTAAAAGATTATAGGGCAATGTCCGCGATAAAATTTTAAAGTAAAACAATTCAAATACACATCCTCGCTATAGGTCGGGGAAAGGGGCAGGGGCCTCCCGGAGAAACTGTGTGCTATGCGTTAGTGGGGATATTGGAATACCTGGACTGTCTACGAGGCATTCTTTAAAAATAATGGCTATTCTTGAATGCCCAAACGCGTTACAGGCAAAAAGAGTCATGTTTTTACTTTTCGCAGCTATCAAAGTCCGCGCTTGTGCCCTGCGTTGCGTTGGATCTGAGAAACCACAATATTAGGGGTTGTGGTGCGTCAGAGGGCAGACGAAACACCCTGGCGATTACTATACTCCCTAATGCGTAATTTGTGCGCTGCGCGAACTGCAGTCTTCTCGGTCACGGCGCATATTGCCGCATCTCAGGCAGTCATCGTGTGATCAGGGAACGCACACTGGCGCGCGCTACTCTGCCGTTATCTCGTAGAGCGTCGCCGCCGCCGAGTATGTTGTGGCAAATAGGATTAGAACACCCGCGCAAATGTCACCTGGTTCGGATGAGCCACGAATGCAGCAGGATCCCCTGGCAAAAGTGGGAGGAGGAGGCAGTGATACAGATGACGCAATAGCAGCGCGTGCTGCCCTCCCCCTCACAATTTCGCCAGACGCTCCTCCGTTGTTTTTCCGCCTTCGGTGCGTCGTTCGCTCGTCCGGTTACGCGGTCATAGACGCCGCCGACGTCAAACCACGGTACTAGGCGCCAAGGTTCTGTGCAATAAAAACAGTAAAAGGGGTGGAACTGCACTTGCCGTTGATAACTGCCATGGCTGACCTCCCACTTTGTTACACTGGGGAATTCTTTGCCTCACAGATTACATAGTTGTCCTAAAAACGCTTCTAAACACTGCGGCTCATACTAAATGACGAGGAAGCTGATCGGTGCGAAATGGGCCAAGTGGCATGAATGAGAGGCTGCACGTGACACCATTATATGAGAGAAGTGTGTCCAACTAGTGCGAAAAACCACCTCGGAGACTCACGCATACAAACGTTTTGTAAGGTTCCTCTGATGATTTCTTTTAACATAACTACATCGAGGTCCATCATGTGCTGAATGCTTATGCTGAGAATAAATGACATATCTGCAATGTCTCAAATACAGGGATCCAATAATACACCAGATCTGCAAGCTTCACTTGCGCTACAATTTGAGGCACATGATGGTCTGCTGTTCTCATTTTCGAGCCTCTCCTCGCACCTGTAAGTGCATTTATGGCGTCCACTAGCAGTGTCATTTGCGAGGACTCACCCAGTGTAATCCAGCCACCAAAACATGAATTTGTTTTAGGGCGCAGTCCTTTGTCACCCGTCTCTGGGCTGAACCGCGTCGCGGTCGTCGTAACCAACCGAACAATTGGAAGACCCACGAGTGAGAGAAAGCAAAAAAGGAGAGTCGCGAAATTGTGAGGGGAGGGCGGTTTGGCCGTGGCTGCGCGAGCCAGCGCTCTCTGAAAATGTATAAAGGCATAGGGAAAGTATGCTGTGCTCGACGGCACGATGCTTGGCGAAAACGCCAACGGGGAGTGAGCGTGTCTGTGATGAGCGCTCGCTTAAGACGCAGTTGGAGGTCCCTTTCTGAGACTCACTTCGCACCGCCGACGCAGAGGCTCATCATTGCTGCCGTGGAGAAAACCCACGAGTGTGTGGTGCCTCAGCGCGCTACTTCTGCGCTGAAATGTCGCATTAGAGAGTATCATAATCGCCAGACATTTTTATTGTTCTCTTCTGCATGCATGGGAGTGGACTGTTGCTACGCGCAATGTATTTATTGTTTCAGAACTCTTGCATTACGTGACAGCTTGATGTCATTCTATCAGACGGTAATTACGTTCGCAATTTATTGCGTGGGCAACCGTTTAACTGGCATGCACTTTTGCTGCATGAGTAACCATAGCACTTTCCTTTATAAGTAACAATTTTTGACCACTCTCGTGGAGATCCTTCGGCAGTAATTGATATTTGTCTCCGTGCATGTGCACTTCGCAAATGGTGTAAGCATCTATAAAGTGTGTCCGCCGGAGTTAAGAAAGACTCCTTCTTAGTGAAGCAGTGTGCACAGACTGCCTGGTCAAGAGATCGATTTGACAAAATATCTTTCAGTGGCAATTCGCCCCTCGGACGGCTACAGCGGGTACTAAGGCGGAGCAGCAAAAGTCTCTTACCCCTCTAGAGTTAAACATCTGAGTAGTATTTTCCGTTCTTTTTTAGGCAACACATAGAAAACACGTTTTAACAGCAGAGCTGTTGGGGCTGGCCGTAAGGTGTGCGGTGTGCGGCGTCATCCCGGCGTGTACCGCGCTCGTGAGCACGCGCTTCACGAGGAGCGCCCGGCTTCGTCCAGTCTTACGCGTGTCCCTCGCAAAAAAAAAAAAAAAAAAAACAACCAAGAAAACAGTTCACGTGCGTCCGCGCTTCAAGGCGGGCGTTCAAGACACCGCGCGCCAGAAACGCCCAGTTCGCGAAGCCACTTACCTCCGGTTCTAGGACGGGCTGATGCGTTCCACTTTGTGAGAAATGTAAAAGCCTGCGGACAAAACGATCCTATCTCGCCACTCATGAATGAGGCAGACGACGATATAGATTGATTTCAGGATGACTAACACCGGGAAAGGTGGCCACGGAACATGTAAATAAACAATTTCAAACTTAATGAAGTGGGCGGCGGTGTGCCCTTCAGTGCTCACATTGAAAGAAATCCTCCAGCTTGGCTACGGTGCAAACCTTGCGCAACTTAGTGCGGGCTTGCTTAATGTTTATCAGTATTATAACTAAACATTTTCGGAGTCACTGTTATAGTGGTGCTCACGTGGCTAGCTGGTAAATATTCTGATTCTTCAAATATGCGCAGAAATCCAGAAATTTTACCGAGTCCTTCGTAAATATAACTTTTGTTTTTTTTTTTACGGTAGTTGACATGCCTCGAGGTTATTTCTTCAGAAGTCACCATGCCGCAGAAATTGAAGCTGCATTGGTGACTTAGTGCGGGCTTGCTTAATGTTTATCAGTATTATGACTAAACATTTTCGGAGTCACTGTTATAGTGGTGCTCATGTGGCTAGCTGGAAAATCTTCTGATTCTGCAAATATGCGAAGAAATCCAGAAATTTTAGCGAGTCCTTCATAAATATAACTTTTGTCTTTTTTGCGGTAGTTCACATGCTTTTTGGTTATTTCTTCCGAAGTCCCCATGCCTCCGAAATTGAAGCTGCATTGGTCACTTTACCTACGCCATGTTGGGGATTCACAAAAAGTACAGCTGACCGCGTTTGGCGATATTATTCCCTATTTGGCAAGGAAATCTCCTCAAAAAACGCAACTTGTTTTTATTAGTTTTACCTGTTCGCGTGTGATAAAAAGAGAGGCACAGTTTGTGGAAGTAAGGGTAGCTATAAATCCTCGCATAGCTGGGTTAACGCAAATAAATATTACGTTTTGTTTGTCGCCTACCATGAACTTTATTCTTTATTCTCATCTACTATTTCTCTGGATATTTTGGTTGTTGGTTTCTTTTCTCCTATTTGCCTGCCATTTCCCGGAATCCCATCCTGCTTCCGTTTGACGAGGGAGCCTTTAAAAAAGGCATATTTAGGAAGCATTGACATGCATACTGATGTCGCTTCCTAGTGGTTCGTAAAAAGTGCTGAATCTTCAACGTCAAAAATTATTCGTCAACTTCATTTCAATGTAGCACGATTGAAATGTTAAAAATTGCTATAAGTGGTAAAAAAGGGTGGCTGCGAAGGAAACCGCTAGTCATAAAGGTGTGGTAATTTATTAAATTGATAATCTGTATACGTGTTTTGCAAAAAATATATATAGTTTCGTTTGCTAAGTTCCCCAGCTCTTGCGCCAAAAGTTAGCTTATTTCGAAATGGAAAGTTGAGTGTGGATCAGACAGTCACGGATAAATTAAGAGTACCTAGGGATAGTTATGTGTGGTTAGGCGCCGCGAAAACGTTTACACGCAGGTGTTTGTGTTTCTTGCCTTTATCAAGAAATATGGTACAGGTGGTACCTAACTTTCTTCCACAAGCGCTGTTGCACATCGTGGTCATCAGGCCTTCACGGGAAGTAGTTTGTTTGAAACTACCTAGAGGTATTCTGGAGCAGAGGTTGACCAGTAGGCCAGCCGGTCGTTATACGCAGAATGGGACCTAGTTTCCTACTACTGTGGCCTGATTTAGCCTCCAGCTAAAACGAGTCCGAAGAAAATGTACGTTCGCCAATTCAATGGAAACACCATCCGCTGCGTGATTTCGAACGCCGCAAAACCATTGCAACTTTACCATATGAATTTAGGTTGATTGTACGAGCAGTTGGTTTATATACTGATGAGCAAAATGTGTGAAGCAAAATAAAAGTAATTGCATTAGCACCCCGCCTGTTTATAGGCATTCGAACTAATCGTGAGCAGCCTGATTTGGTAAACATACTGCTTTGTCTTCAGATAACTAGACGTGAGAAATCTTTTTGTTGTAGAATTTTATCAACAAGGAGAAGGAAAATTCTACGTTTTTCTGCATTTCGTTGCATCAAGCACTTCGTTACGCGCATAAAAACGTAACGTGATGAGGCGCCTTTGAGAGCCGGAAGCCAGGGGAAGAGAAGCGAAAACGACGAAGCGCTCGGGCCGGTGTCTGTAAAGAGCGCGTTGCGAGCAAAGCAAGTTGACTTATTCGTTTTCGGCCGATGTTTTATATACTGAGTTCACCATTTTTGGGCCGTAACGTAAACTGTTCCACGAACTAGTTCACAGAACGCGCGCAGGCTGACACTGACGCGCTAGCGAGTTCTCGTTGGCGTTCTGTTGCCATAAGCACCGACTGCTTGCGGCCAGTGGGCCCAGGCCAGAATCAACAGACCCTTGGCCTGGTGCGAACACGCTTTTTACAATACAGGCATGACTGAGGCACGCTCCCAATATGGGGGAAAAGCGCATGGCATATGAGCGATTGCGTGAATGCGGAAGGCGTTCATTCATTGCGTAGGACTCGGCTGGTGATTGCTACGATTCCACGCCGTCTTGGGAGGCTTATCTTAAGCATTTTACAGTCGACAACATGGCAGAAGCGCGGTACGACGATTACTGAGATATCGAGAATGGCCATCCAATGATGCCGTCGGTTGTCAGGCATGTTGTTTTACAGAACCGAAACCGAAACTTGTTTGAATGGTAATCTTGGACATTGTCCAGTCACGGTGCGTCTCCTCCCGTTGTCACAGCCTTTAGTTGGTGCGGCCGCCGCAAACCGCGCATGGTATTTTTTTTCTTTCGCCATTTGTAAAATGATTACTGACATATCAACCTGATAAACGATGAAAAGTCTGTTACTTTGTGCCAGTCTACGCAGTGGAAGCAAAAACTGGAGCTTAAAAAATTTACTTCAGTGTCCCTTGAAGGTTGGCTTAGCCTTGGGCCTCACCTTACGGCAAGATGTAATTAACGTTCTCCATCGTGCGAGGTGAGAATACTTATGTACTGTGGTTGGCGTCCAGCAAAGTATCGGTTCGGAGTACGTTGTCTCGTGCCGTGCCAGGGGTGAGCATTTATTTATTTATTTATTTATTTATTTATTTATTTATTTATTTATTTATTTATTTATTTATTTATTTATTTGTTTTCTTATTTATTTATTATATTTATTTATTTGTACCTCAAGCGCCTTTTTAGGGGCATTACTTGAGGGGTAGGCAAAAAAAAATGGCAGGCAGAATACATCGTGAACGTGTAAACAATGACGGTTACCAAAGGACACAAATAATCTATAAGAGATATAAAACGACTGCCATCGGTTATAACGGCATTGTTTGCAGGAAGATTTTTCCAGCCTTGTAGTGTATGAACAAAAAAATGAGCGCTGAAAAGTTCTAGTGTGAGCGCATGGCGGGTAAACAGCGTTACAATAACTGTTGCGTGAGGCTCTAGGAAGGGGTACGAACTGATTGTTTGTGTGCAAAGAATAAAAGAACCCGTGATAAAGAGACAGGCGTGCTATCAGTCGACGGAAGGTGAGAGGAGAAAGGCAAAATTGCGTTTTAGTGCTGAAACGCTTGATTGATACGATTAGTCTCAAAGGATGAACCTGGCTGCACAGTTTTTACGCGATTCACGGGCGTTCCAAAGGTTGGCTTGGGTGGGTCTTAGATGATGTTGCCGAAAACAAGTTTTGAAAGGAAGACCTTTATGTAAGCAAGGAAATTCATAGAGGATGGTGCCATGGAATGGTGTCGACGTACATGCCGGGGCGCACGGTTTGCAGCGTTAGTAACCAGGCTAACACGGTTGAACCAGGTTAAATCGTTAGTAACAAGGTTGCCTAAGTACTTGATGGAGGATTAGGAGGGTAGAACGTTGTTGATTAGGTAAAATTCCTGGAGGTGCATAATCGAAACGACGGTGACAAAGTTCAAAGATGTTTTAATGACGGTAAGTGACAAGAGCCATTTCTTTCACCACTGTTGAGCAGGGAGGAGATCGTTTTGAAAGGCAGCTTTGTATGAGAAATCGATCATTGGAGGGTAAGCAACACAATCATCCGCAAAGAGACGGATACTGGAAGAAACAATGTGGGAAGTTCCTTAATATACACTAAAAAAAAGGTGCACCCAGGGCCGTTCTTGTGGGACAAACGAAAGAACCGGTGACAGGGAGGACGGGTGAGTTGGAATAAGCAAACTGTAGACGATTTGAAAGAAACATTTCATTTCAGTTTAATGTTGATGGATCTGACTTCGGGCGAGATAAGCTTAAATCTTAATCGAAAATGGGGGAGTTTATCAAAGGCTTCCTCCAAATATAAAACAGGGCGTTGATTCCAATGTTGTGGTAAAGAGACGAATGCAGGTTGTGAAGGAATAAAGCAAGTTGAGTGTCGCAAGAATGGCCTGTGCGGAAACCATATTGGTTATAAATACAAATGTTTACCGGCGATACAAAATAAGCAACATGGGAGTAATCTCATGTTTCATAATTTTAGAGCATCCACACGTCATAGAGATTGGACGTAACTCAGAGGGGATGATCGGCTTCCTGTTTTGAAGACAAAGATGATTTTAGCAATTTTCCAGTGTAATGCAACAATTTCCGTGTTCAAGAACTCTCGAAAGATGAGGGACAAGATAATTTCGGAAGCATATTTCGTATTTTTTTGGCACTTTGGCATTAATACCATTAATTTCATTGGAGGAACAAATGCGCAGCTAATCTATCACCCCAGCAAAGTAGGGTTAGAGTAATGCTAGTATCGGAAAGATGTGGAAAATCTGGCATATCGGGAAGATCGATGGCAGGATCGTTCGTGAATACAGAATAGCCAGCAAAATTTAGGGTATGGGTTACCCTAGCATCGAAGACAGGGTAGCCGGAGCTATCCAGCAAAGAGATAACGTTAGATTGTTCTGTGTTTATTGTCTTCCAAAACCGTTTATGGTCGCTTTATAGCATAGAAGGAAATGTGTTAGAGTAGAACTTCCGTTTATGTTCGGAAACTAGGTTGTCATTGTTATAGCAGAAGTGCAGTATTTCTGCCGGGCAGAATTCAGTTTAGTGTATTTATGCAGAATGGAACAGACACTTTTTATTATGCTCTCCTTGGTTTATCGACGCTTTATAACGCTTTATGCGTTATAAACCGTCGATAAACCAAGTAGAGCGAAGACGCCCAGTTATTGCGGTAGCTGGTGTATAAATATTGATTAACCGGTGTATTTTATCCTTTTAGCTGGAATCAACAGAGCGAGTGGAAAACCTTATCGCGAAGCTGTCAGTGAACGTTCCTACTTCCGGTTCATGCTCTAATAGTCGCCCCAGTTGTGAAAAGTATTACTTTTTTTCTCGTTTTGGCCACTTCAAAGCTTCACTGAAAAATTGAGTGTAAGAATGTGTTGTCACTAAGCCCTTGGAGATAACACAAAGATAACACAGCCCTTGGAGATAACACAATCAGGATCCGTGCTAAGGATTAAATTGGGAACGTCGGCTGACTGATCAATAATTGAGTCAGATTCGTGACGATTTGCGACAACATTTGCGACGATTTGCGACAACAAGTGGGACATGTGTCGACACAGTGAGGGGCAATTTCATAGGATGATAAGGTAAGGGAGAGGTCAGATAGATAGATAGATAGATAGATATCATGGTTTAACCCGCCGACGCAACGCAGGGGATGAGGCACACCGTAATGGAAGGCTCCGGTTTAATTTTACCACCTGGGGACCTCTAACGTGCCCCAAATCTCGTACACACGGGCGTTTTTCAAGTGTCAGGTCCGAGCAGTTGATTGAAGGAATATTGAAATCGCCAAAAAAACGAGAATGAGGGCTTTCGATAAGTACCTTAATGTTTAGCAAGCAGTCATGAAACAAAGCCGCAAAAAAGCTGTCACTGTTAGGAGGCCAGTCACACCACGACCAAATTTTTACAGAGAGCGACCTGCCCGCGCGGGCCGACCTCGAGTGCCGAATTTGTTACTGCTTGTTTGGTTGTTTTTATAGTTCTTTCCTTTCGGCACTGCACCGGCGGGCGCTGCATTCAATCCCCTTTTCCCCGCCGTATACGCGTTTTCGCGGCCTGCCATCGTTGTTATTTTGTCTATTTCTCAGTCCGTCATGCTCAGTATTTCCCAATTCACACTGGGGAAAGTGCACACCTTCTGTATGCTCCACGCTTCGCCCAAATAAGCGTTTTTAGCATGAAAGTGTTACTTGACAAGGCGGACGAAAGCGCGCACCCGGCGAATGAGTGAATGAAAAGATTTATCATCCGGCGGACGACTATCCTAGCCCTTGCACGAGGGGAGGGTCATCGCGATGCGGCCCCCCATCATCTCGGCATGGCGTCCTTCTACTCGGCAAGCGTACTACATAAATATTAGTGTACTACAGTATTTTCTACTCTCACCTTACGTACTTCGTAGAATCTTGGGGATTCACATATGCGTCATATAGTGACATTATTGCGAAACTCCAAAAAAGTGCAATTAGAATAATGACATACGCCCCCACCACTGCACCATAATCCCCAATTTTTTCAAAACTTAAAATCATGCCATTTATTGTAGCAAGAGACTTCCCGACAACATTACTAGCCCAAAAATTTCTAAAAACCCCTAGCCAGTCATTCAATTTCATACAACAAAAATTAGATACGACACGCACCCACCAATGGAACTTAAATTTACCAAAAATACACAATGTATATGGTCCCCACACTATTTCCTTCTTTGGCGCCAAGGAATTGATAACAACACACGACAAATTTCAGGAGGAGGTATCTGGCAGATTGAAAGACCTCCAGCTCAGTGTGGCGGATATCAAAAGACCCCTCTCAGCGATCGAGCCTTGTTGTTGACGACCTAGACAACCGCATACCGCGCATTATCCCTATTTTTAAGGGCCTTCCTGAGACCAGCCGGGAAAAGTGGGCAGAGACTGAAGAAACGATTACCAAGTTTGTTAGCGAAAACTTGGACATACACGTCGGTGAGATCGAGCGGGCACACAGAATAGGTGAATGGAAAGAAAGAACTGTGACACTTTCCGCCCTGTATTTGTCAAATTTCTCATCCTTAAAGACAAACATAACATCCTAAAGAATGCATCGAAGCTGAAAGACGTATTGTCGCCACGTGTATGGACCGAGGAAGACTTTTTTCTAAGACTGCAATTAATCAGAAAACAGCTCAGAGACTTTGCCCAAGCAACGAAGCAACCAGGTGAAAAATACAAGGTACATTCTGATAAACTTCTCCTGAAAGGCGGACTTTACCACCTCCCTCGACACGGTAACTAATAATGTCGTGCCCTTGCCGGGTCGCGGAACCCCTGCTACGGAACAGGGTGAGACACATTTTTGGAGGAATCAAGTGCGACGGCTGCTTAAGAAAAGTGACTGAAAAATCGTTCGTCTTCAAAGCTGTCAATCGTCCTGGAAAATTTTTGCAGCCTATTTAATAAACAGGACCTCCTATGCTCGTTCACTGAATCATGTTCGGCGGATATTGTGCTTGGAGTTGAAACGTGGATTTTCTCTGATGTTAGTGATTGGGAGTTGTCATTGGCTAAACACTTTTCTGTATTTAGGAAAGATAGAACGGTGTCTCGTGGTGGTGGTGTTATGGTGGCCGTTAAAAAAATTTGCAAGCCCATTTAGTCGATACAATTTCATGTATAGAGATCCTGTGGGTGATAGTACGCGTACCTGCCTGTGTGCGTTCTGCTGTCGGGGTCTGCTACCGTCCGCCACATTCTTCCCCCTAATTTATTGAGCACATAAACAAATCGCTGTGCTTTATACAAAAGAGGTACCCAAAATACCCAAATATTCTTGCTGGAAGTTTCAATTACACAGGAATTGATTGGCGGTCAGGCATACCACATGACAGCACAAAAAGGCATGAATGTCAAGAATTTCTCCATGTGTTGTCTGCTTTTAGTTTGAGTCAAATGGTCAGATTTAGATTAAAATTTTAGATCTTGAGCTGACCACAGAACCAAGCAATATGCTCGTACATGTTTTAGATAGCATCAGCGATCACAACGTAGTGCATTGTGAGGTAACATTAGAAAGCTCCAGAACCGGGAATAAAAAGAAAACAATTTTTGATTACAGCCACGCGAACCGTGCCATGATAGAAACCGAATTGTTATCATTTTCAGCGCAGTTCTTCACTTCCGTTGCTCTCAGAAATGTAAATGAAAACTGGCAAATTGTTCACAATAAGCTTCTGGAACTGGAAGAAAAATACGTCCCAAAAATCAGTATCACGTCATCGACGCAAAGCGTGTGGTTTACGACCGGTGTTAAACGCTGCATCAATAAGAAAAAAATTAGCCCCATCCTCCCGAAGGGAAAGCTGAGTAGATGCGGAGCATCTCGGGGTTCCGTTGTGTTTCCGTTGTGTTCCGCTCAGCGTCGCGTGCCCTTCGCTGCGGAGCTTTCTCTTCAGTGGACGTAGCGTTGCTGTTAGTTTGCGGGGTGGTGCTGACGCTTGCTTGCGCCAACCCACTAACTGACGGGACTGTTGCTTCCATCACACTTCATCGGAAGAACGGAGTGAAGTGGAGTCAACCGCAGCAAGCGCTGACTGAACGCGCGCAGCCCGCTACCCGATTTAAATTCATGATTGAAGGAGAGGAGACGAGAGGAGGAGAGATGCGCAAGCGCCGAGCATGTGCCGCGAAAGCAGAAGCGAGAACGCGGGAGAAGCCAAAGCGAAGTGCACCCAGCTGGTACAAGAGAAGTGGCGGGAGTATCGCGCAGCTGTGGGAGAGAGGGAAGGAGGAGAGTTGCGCATGCGCAGTGTGAGTGCGGACGCCGACGCGGGACATGCCCAGATTATAAGATGCTCCGCATTTAAAAGCGACTTTATTCCAAGGCCAGACGATCTTATTCAGCCGATGACTGGAAGCGCTACAAAGAACACTCTAAACGGTGCAAAGCAGAAATCGAGGCAGCCAAGAAAAAATTTTTCAACAACGATATAACAAACCTACTGCAGACCAACACGAGAGAATTTCGAAAAGTGATAAATCCAAAGTACTCATCATCATCGTTCATATCATTGTTTAAAAATGTCACAGACCTTTCCTCATCAGAGGCTGCAGAGGAATTCAATTCTGTTTTTTGTTTGTGTTTACAAATGGAAGCCCATTACCAGCCACTCCTAATATACAGACGTTAGATTCAGCAATGGATGACTTGCTTATCATTCAGGAGGGTATTGCTGCAGCCATTGATAGACTCCCGACCAACTCTGCACCAGGCCCCGATGAAATATGCACTAAATTACTAAAAATGACTAAAGTGGTCATATCCCCCATCTTAGCTGCTTTATTTCAGCAATCGATAGACACAGGATGCGTACCATTTGCTTGGAGAATTGCCCATGTTATCCCTATCTTCAAGTCAGGCGACCCATCTGCGCCTCTTAACTACAGACCGATTTCCTTAACCAGCATAGTTTGCAAACTTCTAGAACACATAATAGCATCTGCCGTAATAAGCTGCCTAACAAAACAGAGCTTGTTTTTTTTTGTAATCAACATGGTTTTTTGAGAGGCTGTTCTTGTGAAACTCAGTTATTCGAGTTAATGACTCATCACCATAATGCAGTACATTCGTCCTCACAAATAGATGCTATATTCATAGACTTCGCCAAGGCCTTCGACAAAGTGGTCCCTCACATTCGTCTAATAGAAAAACTTTCTGTCTTAATATCAGCACTAAGGTTAACAGGTGGATTAAAAACTTCACATTCACAACCCATCGGTTTCAGTCAGTAACCATTAATGATCATTCCTCCTCTTTATCTCAAGGAACTTCCTGTGTACCAAAGGGCTCAGTCTTGGGTCCTATCTTATTTTTAATATATATCAATGACATTACACTAATATCTCTTCTACTATCCGATTATTTGCGGATGACTGCGCCTTTTAAAAGCAAATTAAAATCCCCCAAGATTTATTATCCTTGCAAGCAGACCTTAATCAACTAACAAATTGGTGTAGGAATTGGCAGATGGAAGTAAATATGCCCAAAACTAACGCCATAACTTTTACCAAATCTAGCGCGTCCGAGCCTCCCCACTATTTTCTCAATAGTATGCCTGTACAAACCTTAACCATGGTAAAATACTCGGGGGTCCACATAACGTCTGATCTAACTTGGAATCACCATATCGATACAATAACCAGCAAAGCTTTTAAATCACTCGGATTCATTAGGCGCAATCTGCATTCAGCTAACACATCCACAAAGCTTGTGGCCTACCAAACACTTGTACGATCAAAGATTGAATATGTAGCGCTAATCTGGAACCCCCATCAGTCGTATCTCGTAAATAAACTTGAGGCACTCCAAAATAAAGCTTCCTGATTCATGCTCAGGAACTACTCACGAACATCAAGTATAACAGAAATGAAACAATCCCTGAACTTACCACCTTTACAACAACGCCGGCTTGATAGTCATTTATTGGTTTTTCATAGGCTATAACACAGCCAGTCTTCTTTTGCAGCCTCGCACATGAGACCCGCTGGTCGCGTTTTTCCCCGTTTAGATCATGCATTCAAAGTTTAACCAATATTCGCGCGTACCAACCTATTTTTCTTCTCGCCACTCTTACTTGCTATTCGTCACTGGATTCAGCTCCCAGTTGACATCGTCACCCTCAGTAATCACGACTCATTTATCAAAGAGTTACAGTTATTCCTCAACATATAAATCATTTTTTAGTGTTTGTGCCATTTTTGAACCACTTAGATCGTTCTATGTTTGTGTTATTTTGATCCTTGGTTATTTTTTAACCCTCGCATATTAGGAATTGAATAACAGTTGTGCGCCATTTGTGCACCCTTTTTTTGAAATTATGCATTTCGACATCAATGTATTTGTATTCGCATTTTTACGAGTGCTGCTGTTTTTAATGTTATAATGTGTTTTTTTTTCATTTCGACTGCTGTGTAACGACCGTAAGTGCCTTTAGGGTAAATGACTAAATAAATAATAAATAATATACCAGGCTAATTAAAACAAAACAGACATAGCACTGATTCGTTAAAAAAAATACATCATGTCTGACCTTTATGTTTCACCGTGTTAAATTCGCACTTTATATTTTTATCGTGCACATTGTATTTTATCTTTGTATGATTGTGTTGGATTGTTTATTGTGAATATGATGTTATGGAATCGCTACCAGCCATGTCGGCTATGGATCCAGATGACTTTTCACCTATTTTTGTATGTGATTTTGTTCATGAAATAAAAATTTCTGATTCTGAAGCAGCCCTCGCTACTCCCGCCTTCTTCTGGCACCCGCCCCTGCCCATGTGGTGGGGTGGTAGCGAGAACCTGGCGCTTTCGCTCGGGCGCTGCTTTTCGAGGCCAGCCGAGATCCACTGGACAGCCCATGTCTGCTCTTCCGGTTCGTCACTTCCCGCGGCGGACGCAAGCCACGGCAGGATCGTCGTCACAGTCCTTGCCTCCTTCGGATTCTGTTCACAATCCCACAAAATGTGGGCCGCAGTAGCCCTTTCCGATCCACAAACGCGAGACAAGTCACATGTACGCTTGAACACACCTGTTTCATGAGCACCGGCCTGGGAAGTGACCCCGTCTGCAGTTGCCGGAACGTCACCACCTCGCTTCGGGTCAGGCCCGCGTGAGGCGGGGCGTAGTGCTGCGCCCTATTCTGCACCATTTCAACACTCCACTGTACTCTGTCATCCGCACTACCTCTCCTTCGTCGATTCGGACGGTTGGGTGGTGCGGTATGTAAAATCTTGCGCCGCCTCATTGGCCGTCTCGTGGTTAGCATTGCCTCGGGCCGACATGTCCTTTCCCTTGTCGGCTGGGAACCACTTCAATGTTACCGCTATATCCGTTAGGTTCACCGCGCGCAGCACCCGCACTGCTGCCACACACACTCTGCCTATGGCGGAGTTCAGCACCGCGGTCCTTGAATCACTCAGCACGGTCGGGCATCCGGGATCTGCGATAGCCAGGGTGATGGCTACCTCCTCGGCCCAATGCGCCTCCTGTGTCCACACGTTCGTTGCCACCTTCGTCTCGCCTGTTGACCGCACTGACCAACGCAGGGCGAAAGCTCCCCTACTGTCCAGATACTCGGCCTCGTCCACATATACGGCACCGCTGTCTCTGGCGTGGAGGTATCAAGGCCCTGGCCCTTGCCGTCCTCATCTCTCTGTTGTACTGAGAATTCACGTTCTTGGGTATCGGGCACAATTGCACGTGTCTCCGCACACAGTCTGGTACCTCCGCTCCTTCCACAATCTCCTCGTCCGCTCTCCTCGGCTCCAGTCCTTGGTTACGGAGCCCCTGCCGGCCGGTTTTGGTGACTGAGAGCCGCTACAGCTGGGCGGTTCTCTTCGCTTCGGGGATCTCCTCGAGGGTGGTGTGCACCCCCAGCGACAGCAGCTTCTGCTTGCTTGCACAGTCGAAAAGACCGAGTGTTCCCTTGTAGACCCTCCGTATGAGAGCGTTGAGCCGATTGCGCTCGTCTAGCTTCCAATTGTGGAAGGCAGCCACTTAGGCAATATGGATTACGGCAAAGGAATGGATGAGCCGCGTGAGGTGGGCCTCCTTCATGCCGCCGGCCCTTCTGCTCGATATCCTCTTTATGAGGCCGTGTTAACTTTGGCCGTTAGGCGGTTGAGGCTTTCGCCATTTGCTCGGCTTCGCTCTAGGGGCATGCTCAGCATCCGGATCTTTTCGATGTGCGGGATCACCTGGCCACCGCTCATTCGTACGGTGATTTTCGCGCGGTCCCTTCTTGGGTCTCGCTTCTTCTTTTTCACTCCATTCTGGGAACTTGCTCCATGAACACACCAGCCCCGAACCGTTCAGTTACTCCTCGATGGCGTCCACCACCGCCTGTTGCGTGTCGTCAATATGGGAGTCGTGGCTTCCTTCAACCAGAGCGTGATATCGTCGGTGTAGACGGTGTGCTTGACCCTGCTGACGCGTGCGAGCAATTCGGCCACTTCGATCATCACTAGGTTAAACAGCAGCGGTGAGATCACAAAACCTTGCTGGGTCCCCACGCTGCCCAGCTTCGTGTCTGGTAGCTGAAGGTCGCCGGCGTGTATTTCAACCATGCGACCCGAGAGAAAATCCCTGATGTACCTGAATGACCGCTCGCACATGTTAAGTCTCGACACTTGCGCCAGGATCACAGAGGGCGTCACCTTGTCAAAGGCGCTCTGCACATCCAGGCCGAGCGCGGCATGGTTGCCCTTCGCTGTGTTGTTGTCGAAAATCTCGCTCTTGAGCTGGATCATAGCGTCCTCGGTGCTAGCTTGCTCTTGAAGCCGATGACCTTGTCCGGGTTGAGCCCCGACTCCTCCAGGTAATGCTACAACCGGTTCATCAGGACGTGCTGTAGCACCTTGCCCACGTAGGACGTGAGCGAGATTGTGCAGAGGTTCCAGATGTCCGGCTGCTTGCCCGGCTTGGTGATCAGGATGGTGTTGGCCGCCTTCCACTGCCGGGGGAGTGTACCAGCCCGCCAGCGCCGGTTGTAATAGTCCATAAGGCTCCCCATCGCCCACTCACCTAGATTCTTCAGCACCTTATTCGACACTGCACCTGGGCCTGTCACCGATATGGTATTGAGCTCGTGCGGGGCGTCTCGGACCTCCCATACCTCAATGTCTCTGTCAGGGCTCGAGTTGGCCGCACCCTGGTAGTCCGGGTGATGCCCCGCCGGGGTGGCCGTGAGGTACTTGGCGTCCAGGCACCTTCGCACCTCGTCGTCCCCGCATTCTGGGACACGTTGCGTGCATGATCCTGACTAGCTGGTCTCGCTGTTGCGGCTTGGTCTTGGTTTCATCCAGGAGGTGCAGCAGCAGGGCTAACAAATAGCCGCCGTGCATGTGCCCATCCGCCACGCTACATATCTTGTGATATCGTTGGGTGCACATTGTTCTGCCGTGGGCTTGGATAGCTCGGTTTAGCGCCGCGATGTTTTTGCGGAACTTCTTGTTGGTACGTTGCAATTTCCACCTCGCCAGAAGGGCTTTCCTGCCATTGATGAGATGGGCCAGTTGTTTATCCTTCGCTCGATACTAGCATCCGTCTAGTTCTCCCTGTTCGCTGCCGCGGCCCGCTTCGTGAGAACCGCCTCCTCCTCAATGTCCTCAATTAACTCCTCAATGTCCTCGATCACCACCTTCTCGGCCTGTAGTGGACCTGGGAACGCGTTGCAGTCGGTGAACTTGTGAGTCCTGACGCCGTTGCTAGAGTTGGTGCCCATGCCGCCGCTGCTGAGCGGGACGGCGATCTCCACCATGTAGTGGTCGCTGCCCAGCTCGTTCTCGTGTTCTGCCAGCCAAGTTCTCCCCCGTGTCCGCATTGTCGCTGCCACCACTCCGAACGAACGCGAGGTCCGGCGTTGTGTTTCGGGTGACCGATTTGCCCATCCGCGTGAGGTCTTCCGGGTCAGTGATCAGGATCAGCCCTAGGTCGGTCGCGTCCTGCAGGAGGTGTCGGCCCTTGACTAGTGTCCTGCTATAACCCCAGGCCTGGTTTCGCGCGTTAAAGTCTCCGCACATGAAGAGTCTGTTTCTCGGGCCGGTGATGCAGTTTGCCTTGTGGAGCAGTCTTAAACTTGTTTCCTATATGCCGGGCTGCTATAGACGTTTAGGATGAATGTGCTCTCCTCCCTACTCTTCTTCCCGAGCTGAGTACCTCGTTCTCTAGGAAAGTGATGCCCTTCCTCACCAGGGTGCCGGCCCCTCTACCGGTGCTGCCGGTCGTGTCCCGCAGGCTCGGCGGGCTAACGCTCGCCTTGCATCCCGGGAGCTTCACGTCCTCGGTGAGGGCCTCACTGTTCTCTGTTCCAGGTGTTGCTGCAGGACTGCCTTTTTTCTGGCAAACCCGTTACAATTCCACTGCCACACCAGGAGGCCTTACGAGGTCTCTACTGCTTTAGCTGATGTTGTTGCTGCTGTATCCATGCTTGCGGTTTGTTGTTGCTGGGTTGGTACCTGTCCTCCGGACGCCTGCAGCGCCGCCATGATTTGTTGTAGTGCGGTGTCAATGTTCGCAAAGTTCTGGTTGAATGCATTGATTCCGGCATTGTGTTGCTCTTCCATCTTGTTGAGCCTCTCGTTGATTCTCCGCTCTTTGAGGCTTACGGTGGCCCTCCTCTTGGGCAACGGTCCCGCTGCCGCCGTCGTCGTCCCGTCTTTACAGTCTAGTCTTCCGTAGCCTGAAGGCTGCCGGGTTCTGTGCCCGCTCCGCGTGTTGAAGCGGCGGCTGCTGTCGCTGCTCTCATTGCCGCTCGTGTTGTCGCCGTTGCTTCCGCTGCGTTGTCGCCGCTGCGTCGGCGTGGGTCGTCCTGGAGACCCAGCTTGAGCGCCATCACCTCCTTATTGGACTTGTCCAGCGGAGCCATGAGCTCCGCGACTTTCCTGTTGAGTACCCCCTTGCTCTATTAAGCATGACTACGTTCTCCTTGATTAGCGCCATCTCCTCGTCCCTCTTTTTGCCTTTCTTGTCCCTGCTGCTACCTCCGCCGCTCTGCAGTAGGTTCTGCTGCCGCGGCGGATACCTCTTCCTAATTCTTGCTTTGGTGGCGTCCGCCTATCTTACGCGCTCTCCTTACTTGGATCTGCCGCGCTGGCGACTCGCGCTCCAGGTATAACTTGCGCTTCAGCCCCTTCTAGTCTTTCTGGAAAGTGACGTCCTCCGCTCGGTATCAGCTGCTTGGTCTCTCTCCGCCAGCGTCCTTAGTTCCGGGAACTCATCCGGGTTCGGCAGCCTCCGACTTGCACGCTGCTGCTCCATCTTATCTTCCCACTGCCACCCGGTCACCACGTGAGGTACCTTGTATCGATGCTTGCAGCGGCGATCGCTTGTTGGGTGTGGCCTCCTGGAGATTCTACACTTGACCTTGCAGTCGTGCCCCTCGATGGGGTTGTTAGCGCCAAAGGATTCGAGCATACGTACCTCCTGTGTCTGACCCTACCACACTGTCTGCACACGTGAATGTGCTTGCGGTACAGGCGGCACTGAAGAGGGCCGTTTCGTAGCACACATTATTGAGCACTTTCAGCCCCTCAAAGCGCACGATCACCGTTGTCGTATTGCCAATGCGTCGAGCTCCCCTCGCCAACGGGTTCCGCGGGTGGAAGATGTTCCCGTGGATTTCTGCCGGTGTGTCCTCCACTGGAACTCCTCGTATTGTTCCCTTCACCGTGCCGTCTGGCGTAGTTTGGTATGTTCCTACCTCGTTCACTCGATCCGCAATGCCGATGAACTGAATGCGTGGGCCCGCGCTCGTCCCTCGTTCGGGGTGGTCACCACCACTATGTTCTGTTGTATATTCAGGCAGAACTTTCTTCCACGCCGTCTTTCCTTGATACCCCGCTGCGGCGAGAATGGCCGTCGCAACGGTCTCCCGGCCCTCCCCGAGGTCTGACGACTATTTTCATGTCGCCGCGTTTTAGCACGTTCGGTATTTTAGATGCCCTTACCATAGATGCGATTACTCTCTTGGCGTACAGGTTCCTTTCTCGAGGCCGAGATTGTCGCTCGGGTGTCGCCGGCCACGTAGCGTCCTTGCCTTGGGTTTTAGCTTTTCCGACCACGCGCGACAAGCCGGAGCCCTCTTGAAAATCCTCGGTTGTAATTTCTTCTCCCTCCACTTCAACTTGCATCTGGCTAATGCCGGGGCCAGAAGCCGCAAAATCCTTCATCGGAGACGCCGTCTTTCTCTTAGAAGACGCAGCAATTGCCGACCACGCCGAAGTTAGGCTAGCAGTTAGGCCTAGCGGTGCCTTGATTCCCCTACCCGCAGTTAGGCATAGCGGCGGGCGCCGCCTTCCCGACATAAAAGTTGCTCGTAAAAGTAAAAAAATTCGGAACTTTTTTTGTTGAAAATAATACCGGTCAATTTCCCGCACCTTCATACACACAGTGGTATCAAAAAACCGCAGTAACTATTGTATACGCCGCGCTAATTTGGGAAAAAGCCGGAGCTGATGTGACGCACAGCCGCTCCCACCGACGACAGCAGCGCCTTCCACGCACCCTGTCGCCGTCCACCGAATGGGCACCCACCCGGATATCATCTGCAGAAAAGCGTCCACAGCTCAAGAGTTCTAACCATTCTAACCATTTCATAGCGCGCGTAATTACGGAATAATTAAACAGAAAAAGAAATTCGGCGCATTTCTTTCTATAGCATGGAATAGAAAAAGTGGCCAGGAAGAAGCATTCTGCTCGCACTGTTTCACACAGTGCATCAAAATAAAAAGAAATAAGCAGAAACACTTGGCGCGCGGTCAATTCCTTACTAGGCATACCACGAGCAAAACGAGAAAATAGCGTGCATCAGAAATTTTCTTCGTAGTCTCAGTTGGCCTTCAGTTTCTTAGACAGTAAGGAGGTGCATGAATTATGACTCTTGAAAACGCATCTCCAGTGAGTCGCATGGAGAAGTTGTAGGTTACAGCCGACGTAGACAGAAGGCAGAGCGACAAATCTAGCAAAAAGAAATGCGTTCGCGAATGAATGAGCTGAAAGATTATATGGTTCAGTCAACGTATCGTGCGCGATGGTATTTGTTGCGTACTGGTGACCAAGCCCTTTTCATAATTTTGGATGATATTATGTTTCTGTAGCGCAGAGTTCAAGGCAGGGTTTTTACGATATAAATATGCTGGTATCGTCTCCGTATATAAATATTGCCCGAGAATCCATGTGGTCAATATCATTCATGTATATGTTGAACAAGAAGGTTTCTAACACACTGCCCTGGGGAACTCCAATTGGGCCATGTAAAAGAGTCCAAACGGAAATCGGTTGGATCGCGTTGACTTGATTAATTGTAACTGTTGGCATATTATTTCAGAACAGCAGAATTTATCAAGTAAAAGATCTCGCTTTATTTATTCAAACGCCTTAGTGAAGTCGGGAAATATTTCTAGATAAACTTTTTTCTTTCTATTATTTTGGCATGTAATATTTTAAACAATGAGAGCCATTTGTGTGGATCGATGAGGGCGGAAGCTGTATTCTGTCTCTGTTGTGAAGTTTTTTTTCTCTGCAAAGGATGCGAGGCGAGCATGGACATTTTTTTTATAATCCCTTAGAAAACAGTGGTGAAATACAAACAAGGCGACATATCCTAAGGTTATTACGATCGCCTTTCTTATAAATTACGATAGTCTTAGCTATTTGAATTTTCTGGGAAAAAATTCTTCAGGAAAAGGCTAAGTAAAAAATATGTGTTTATATTGGAGCTAGTACGTCGATTATGAATTTTACAGATTTCACTTGTATATCTTCCCCGTCGCAAGAATTGGTATTTTTGGGGAGCTCAGAAAGTGCACAGTACTGGTTTAGCACAAACAGGGATTCAAAACATGCTATTAAACTGGCTGCCATTACTTTCAGTGGAGATTTGATTCCTAATAGACGGTATAGGCAAATTAGTAAAATGGTCATTTAGGCATTTGAGAAACCTTGGTGATTTGTTTGGTCCCCATTGATAATGAGTTCATCCATTAGTTTTGTTAGGCGAGAATTATTCGAAACTTGCTTTAAATTCCTCCTAAAAGCTTTCATTCTTCTTTGAATTGGCTGTAAACTGGCCTCAAAATATTTAATTTTGCAAACATCAGTTCCTTATTCAAGTCATTACGACACCTACTAAACTCGTGAAATTTCTTCTTATCCCTAGTGCGGAATTGCTACAGCGCCTCTTGTAGTGGGAGTTGACAATCTGAGTCAGGAGAGCAGGATCGCTTGAGCCCTTCTGCGGCTCTTCGGCTCAGTAACTGAGCGGAAGAGCCGAACAGCCGCGTCAAATAGGCCGGGTCTTCTGGGCGAGTTTCGCTTCCTCTATTATCGGCGCGAGAAAGCAACTGCCTTGCCGTTCCAGGTTGGGCTAATTTTGCAAATTCCTCCAGCAACTCTTGTCGCGTGAGCAGACAGTCCGAGCCAGGAGAGCCAGATCTTTTGAGCCGTTCTTCGGGGATCTTCTGATCCGCTATTGTGGAGAGCCGCTCTTCTCTGAGCCGGATTGTCTGCGCAGCTCTTTGGGAACACCGCGGCGGCGGCGGCGGTGAATCGTAGATCGGGAGGCCGCAATGGCACCAGTGAAGAAGCTGCGTCTGCATTTTGAAAGTAATAAGAAAATAAACTCCTGTGACCTATATGATTCACCCCAGCTACATTGTGCGCTCAGCTATAGTCCGAGTCAAGAACCAGCCGGATTTTCTGAGCCGCTCAGGTCACCGACGGTTTTTGGCTCCCGGCGGTTCTTTGGCAGAGAGGATCTCCCCAAGAACCACCGCTAAAGGGCAGCTCGCTCGATCAGAGAACCGTACTGAACCAGGTGGCTGCGGACGAATCGTGTCGGCATGTTCTGGTATAGTTGGTAGAGGCGTATCGGCCAACTCAGCCGGGTCTTGCGTGCTACTTTCTAGTATCATCTACTATCGGGGCCAAAAAGCGGACCCATCTCGCTCCAAATGAACTTAGCATTGGGTTGTTCATAAACCACAATTTATGCTTCATATAATATTATTAGATTCTTGTATCGTGTTTTCCAGAATCATTTACTCTGCGCGTCACAGCTCACTAGCAGAGAGCGAGTTTGTGAGCTAAAGAAGTTGACAAAAGATTTATGTTTTCTTTATATATCGACCCAGGGTTATCTTGAAATACCACAGACACATAAAAACTTTTGTAGTGATGATGAAGCCAATTCTTTTCTCTAAAAGTACACCGGGTGCTGTGAATAAAGAAAGGTTTTCATAAGAAAAAAAGTTCCCGCACCTAAATGAAGCAAAAATTTAGACTATGCTTAACACGGTAATGACCCGCTGAGGCGTTCAAATGAACCTGTTCACTGGAGTGAACAAAGCCGTTCTGAGCCGCTCAATAAATTGAGCCGTTTTGCCCATTCTAGGCACGAGTGGGCGGCTGGACTGTGAAGCCCGGATGTAAACTACGAAGAGTTGTCGGTGACTCGGTACTGCCGGAGCTTCAAGCCTCACCTCCAACTACCGTTTATTTTTTTTATTTGAGAAAGACCAGTAATGCCAATAGGTGGAAATATTTTCTTGTGATCCTGTCATACAAGGAACAGCCGCTAGCAGCACTTGGATGCGGCAACAGCTGTGGTCAGCTCGCTGGTAAGTCGTCTCTCATCAGTCGATGTGCTTGTCAAACGCAGGGTAATTGCGAAGTCCCCATGCCGCACACTGCACGTACACGCACAGGCAAAGACAAAAGCGCACACAGTCTTTTATTTTACTTGCTTGTGAGTTTTGGGGGTATGGCATCATTCGCAATCTTTTGTCGGCCGGTTCGTAACAGGGCATTCAAGATATGATCGTTTGTCGGGCGCGGCATCGTTTCAAAGCATGGTAGGGTTACTTCGTGCTGCCGAAAATCAGCGCAGTCAGACGGATGCGGGAAGGAAAGTAGAGGAGGTCGGAGAAGAGGGTACGGATATTTCAAAAAAAGCGTCATGCATTTCTTTGCGTTTCTCCGCACTTCTGGTCAGAGCCGCACACGAGTGTGCAAACGATGCTAAGAGCCTATCGAACGATTAAATGCATATAGTGTGTTCCACTATTGCGGCGTGGTTCCAATCCGAAATGTTTTTATCCCCTTTCAAATGATTATGATGGCTCGGTAAACAATAGGGGCCTGTCAGTCACCAGCTAAGGCCACGTAATTCAAAACAAAACAATTGTCATGTCCCTATGGAAGAGTACGCAGTTTGCTTTAGCAGACGCATGTCTGCCGGGCATAAAACGGGAAATCATGTTTTAGAAGAGCAATGCACAGACACTTTTGTTGGTAGTAGCTTTATGTCATAATCAAGAGTAAGATCATACAGAAAAATTACTTGAATCATCCGACACTCGATTTTGGCACGGAGCCTGCAGTTACCGGAGAAATGTACTGTAGTTTAGCGCGACGGATACTGTTACACTCACGTACACATTTACTAAGTTAGGTGTGTGTGACCGGCAGTGTTGGTAAGTTTCCAAGAATAACGCTTCAATTTCAAGTGTTTCTTTTTTTGCGTGCAATCATAAGTAATATCGCGCCATGAGCGAGCTTTACATAAGTTAACAATGCTGTAGTAGCCGTTGCTGCCACAAATTACCGTATGCAACAATCTTGCATCTCAGCACGGTGACAGAATATTAAGGTGTCGGATTACGGATGAAAAAGAAAGCGTTTTGTGACCCAGTGAAGGACTTTCCTGTATGACGAGCCGTGTTATGACACATGACCATACCTGAAGATGCAGCCTGTTATAAATTAGCTTTGGATGTAACTCCATGAGGGAAATGGGTGGCGGTATCTGCAAGTACAACTGAAACACTGTGTGCCTGTCAGGCATGAATTTATTGTTTTCTGACGCGATGTTCTTCTGCAGATCCTGATACTTGCTACAGAGTTGAATGACTTCATAGATTTGAAGAAAGCCAGGCTGTGCTGTACAAGGCAAAACCAGCTGGCTATCAAGTTGGCCCCTCCAGCAAAAGTGAGTATTGCCGCGGCTAATTAGCGGCAATGTTTCTATGATAGTGAGCTACCATGGTAAGGCAGACGCAGTGTAGGGCATTGCATGGTTAAGTGTGGGCTCACTCACTTGAATAGGTGCAAGCTGGCACCTTTAATTAAGGAAGAAACAGCAGTTAACGCAATCATGCAAAACAAAAGTGTTTTTTAGTCAAAAGCAGAAAAACGGGCACGTGTTCTGAACTTCATGCAGCCTCAAAAATGATAGCGCCCGTCTGTCTCAAACAATGCTGGCACTACCTGGAAGGCCAAAATGGACATGAATCACTGAGTAATTTCAGAGCATAACTTGGAATGCTTCTCTTTTTGCGTTCAAACGTGGAACGAAATCAAGGAATAAACTTTCTTCCAGGTATCTTCAGAGACTGGTCATAAACTTTCTTCCAAGTATCTTCAGAGACTGGTCCTTTGCCTTTCTTTTTATTTTTATTTTTTGCTTTGCTTAATCGAAAATTGTTGTAGGGTGTCTGGAAACTTGGTCACTTTAACCCCTATAGGGTGTCTTTATATCAGTTGCGGTAACCACATGGTGCAGTCAGTGCCTGAATTATGAATGACGTAGGGAAATGTCGCTGGTGCGTGTGGTGTGATGTATACTGCGCTTAAGTATGTGAGTGCATTGTTTTACCATAGCCATGAGTAACTGCAGCTTGATGATGTCTTGTTAGAATAACTGAGGTGTGGGGAGTCAGAAAAAGGGCCCGGATACTGAAAGTGTGGAACAGTGTTTAATACATGGTACGCAGACATGCATATGCAACGTGTGTGCGGGCACACACGTACGTGCGTGGTGGCGTGGTGGGTGCATGCGCACCTACATACATAAATACATACATACATTATTGGAATACTCCCATCGCTTTTTTGTCATGCTGGAATGCTCATAACCAGTTTTCTTGAAAGAATTGATTGAATATGATGTTGATTGAATAAGAAGCACTTTTGATGCAGGCTGTGTGATTTTGCACTGCAACCTCGATTGCTCCACTTGCGAGTTGTGTCCACGTGCACACACCAGAGCACGGAGGTGGCCGATGGTCAGCGTGCCAATGTGACAGGGCGCCAGCAGCTTCCTGACACGGTGCTGAATCGGCAGACTGTTGGCGTGATATTAAAACACCTCTTATAATTAAGTGAGGGAAACAGGGATGACCCAGGAAAGCTCCCAGGCCCCCACTGAGAGGGAGGGTGTTCAGCCACTGCTTACATCTTGGCTCGTCTTTTGGCTTTGAATGGGTACGATACTTGCTCGCCCTGAATGTGGTGAGCTGTGCTGGCAGTTTTATCCGGCACATGTTGGTGCTGAGAACTGGGCAGGACTATCGCAAGCCACATCTCAAAGTAGCGAGTGCGCGAAACCAAGGACAGTGACACAAGCTAAGCATGTTGCAGAGAACCAAATCAGAATTGTGGTTTTGGTTCTCCACAAGTACACAGCCACATTTTGCACAACCACAAAAAAACTACAGGAACCACATCTGGCGCGTCCAGTAGTAGCTTGGTCCCTACACTGCCGGGTATTATGCAATGTCTGTGCCACCTTCTGAAAGCACGGTCTCAACATCTGTCAAGTAACCACGGTAGGAGTGACTCCTAGGAGTGCACAGTAGTGCCTCCCAAAACCGCAGATCCGACAGCATTGCCAGTCTTCACCCAATCTTTGATGAAGGCGCCACTCGTCCACCCATTTTCATTATCTCGTTCGGCGGCGTTTTTAGCATAAACGTCCCCGGTTGGAAGCCTTCCCCTTACAAATAATGGTGGCGGCAGCATTTAGCCATCAGCTTTGCAACATGACGTCACGGCGGTGCGCGGCCTCTCGTAGCCCACCGTCTCACTTTCATTTGTTTAGTGCCCTTCTCATTCACTGTGAAGGCCACAACCATGCCAAAATACACGAGTCTGTCCCACTATTTTAAAAGCTGCTCCTTGACAACAAAGAGTTGGAATGCGACTGGCCTCTTCCTAATGTCAGGGGCCAGGTTTTGTCTAACAGAAATCCGCCGTCACAGGATGAACCCGACCTGCTTTATAAAACCAGTGACCCAGCCCTTGCTGGTCTTGAGCTGAGCCCATGTGACGCCTAGAATGTTTTCAATCTCCCTTCCTTTGATCTCAGTTATCTCTATTGTCACAGCCATCCCACCTTCTCTTGCTGCCGAAGAAAGTCGGCGACATCCTCGTCGACCCCCTGGTGTCGACCTTTTTAAGGTCTTTTGAAGGGCATCCGCATGACAGCGCGGTTGAAAGGTTCGTTCCATTGCTTCTCCCATCGGTGCACATTCTTCTAACCATGCTAAAGTCACACTGTGCCTCTAAAACTACCTTCCGCTTAAAAACAACAGTGTTGAGGCACGGCTTGGTAGGTGCCATTGTGCTGCCAACACAGGTGGTTATTGAAGTCACTCGACAGCATGCACAAGCAGGCGCGGAACACTGACAGCTGAATAAGCGAATTGAGCGAACACTGAATAAGCGAAATGAAGCCTGTAAACCTCGAAACTTCAAGCCTGTGGCTGTGGGATGGTGTTAAATGTCAAGGAAATACAAGAAACTCGCATCCTTGAATCTAGGACGGCCGACACCTTTCCTAAAAAAAACACTGCCATCCTACATTCGAGTGAATACGTTAATATTTCTCCACAGTATTACACAAGAAAATTT
>CM023452.1:165978810-166075010 GCA_013339765.2 Haemaphysalis longicornis | reverse complement strand
ATTGCCACCTTAAACGTTTTGCTAAAAGCTTTATTTGATGGTCAATGGGGTGGACTGGCATGCATAAAACTAAGGCAGAGGCAAAAGTCAACAATCTTTCTGTCGAGAAAAAATTAGGGACAAAATAGTTTAAAGAGTGCAGAAACCAGCTCAGGGTGAATGCTGCTTTGTGAAAACATTAAAAGCACCACAGTTGTAATAAATTATCTATGTGATTGCAACTGGAGAGGTCTGGATGAACCTCGGAGTCTCCCTGACAGTTCTTGGCAGGGTGACCAGGAATGCCAGAGTTGTCATCACTGCAAAAGACACACACTGACCAAAGCGAGTCAATCAAGGCCAAATACTCGTGTAGGACCAGTTATGTTTTATACACAGATAATGCTCTCACACTGCCTCTCCTCCTGGTCCAATCTATCGGCCTTCTGAAGGAGATCTCTGGTGACTGGCTCGACTTTCTTGGCAGCCACATCGAGCACTGTAGGCATCAGGCGTGGTGCCAATTCAAGTATCGTTTCTATTGGGGCGTCCCCACCCATCCTCATGAACTCTCGAAAGATCTGAAATAAACACCAAAAGATGCAATGTAGCATGGAACAATCACCACAAAAGTTTATTATACCTCTTCTTTCGTGGAAAGTGCGGGATACTCTTCCAGAATTGTAGCCAACAGTGGGCGCTCCTCCGCAATCCATTTCCGTCTCGCCAGAAAGGTTCTCTCCATAGAGTCTGCAAGCCTAGCAGTGTTAGGGACGACCTTGCCAGCTTCCCTCTGCATTGCTGCAATATGTCCATTGATACTATGGACATCTTCCACACCTTCAACACTCCTTCCCAGCTCCGGCATGTAGGATTTAATCAAGTTGTTATTAAGGAAACACACTGGTGCAAGAAACTTTTTTTTTGCTTTCCAATCAATTTTGCGAAACTTCACGGGCTTGTTCAGTTGTTTTAGCTGATTTCAAATATCTAATTAGTTTTGATGTGAGGTAACTAGTTTCAGGATTAATTAAAAATATTCCTTGATTGTTCTTCAGAACAATAGCAAAAAAACTATTCAACAAAAGATTACCAGCAGGACATGAATAAATACCAGAAATTGTGGAAAATGAAATGTGCAAGCAGTTTTTTTAACTTACATACACGTTTACATCGATTCTAACTTCTAGGTTGGAACTACTCCTGCTAACCAATAAAAAATAACGCTAAATAAACTACTAAAACACAAAATGCGAAACCTCCTTCCCATATCACATGGTTTACACATTCAGCTTCACAGTGCAAAAGAAATTATCTTCCTAGCTGCACTACATGCTGGGATGTACCGCTTGAGAATTTCGAATCACGGCAATGCCACTAATGGCGAAAAAGTGAGGAATTATGGGAATTTTTTTTCTTTGTTGAAATCGGGCCTCTATGGCTTTTTAAGTACCTGGTACTGTTCCACGTATGGAATTTTCGGAGAAAAACTGTGGAAATCAAGAAAAAAGTGATACCTTCAAAAACTGCTTTTTTGGCAATTTTGGCAATTTTTATAGCTTAAGTGCCTTGTGTCCCTCCTTTTCTTTGTCCTCTGTTCAGCACTATTACTACAACAATAACAATATCTTATTGCATTTTACAATACAGACAGTAACAAAAAGGCTTTCTGCATAATTAGAGCAAACTGTCAATAAAGATGCCTCGCAAACAGATGCATGCAATTTCTGCTCTTGCACGACGGGTTGACCTACAACTGGCTAGCCAATCAAAGCCCACGAAAATATGCAGATTCCTTATGGCCTCAGAACAACGTGCCACCCCTAGGCAGAAAACTAAAGGACATTATATTGTCACAGGACAGGACAATACCCGTGCTGGCATGGCCCACCACTAATGACGACAAGGAAGAAGATGGGTGCGGGGCGCAGCGAGCCCGGCCTCAGAACGCCTGCCTGTAAATAGTCGTGTAAATACATAGCTTCATCGCCTCGTGGTTCGTGTCATCTGCTGCGACCCGCACCCATCTTCTTCTTTGTCGTCATTAGTGGTGGGCCATGCCGGCATGGGTATTGTCCTGTCCCGTGAACAATATACACAGACCAATTTATACAAGGTTCTGGAATATCTCCTTAACACTCCTGAACTTTCGAGTGTCCTTTAAAGTATGTAATGACTCAGATGCCTCCACTGTTGTCTGTTGCCCACAAGCACCATTATGAAATTAAAGAAAGCTTTGAGACTATATTGAACGTACTGCGACATAAAACATGTGAAATGAGACATGACTTCTGTCACCTCACTTGCCTTTTTTCTTTTCTAGTGTAACAATATATATAAGGAAAATTTTGAATCCTATGCCATCTGGTATGAGGGTGTCGCCAAACCCTGTCCCTCACTCCTAATCCCCAACCTACATATGAGCAGTGGGTGGCAAAGCTGACTGTGACCTCTCCTCCCAGCGTAGCCTGGTGGAGAGGGCCCAGGTGGCCAGTGCAGGCCAGGGTATCCCGAACTAGAGGAAACATTTCACCAGGCGGTTGCCTAAGACATTAGCACCTAAGGCTTGCCTTAATAAAGTTTACGCCCCCTTCTTCTGCTTAGGATGCTGTCACAACACCTTTGAGCATGGTACAAAGCAGTCAGCCTTTTTGTGGTGCATATGTCTCCCAAGCATAAGAGTTCTGTTGCATGCACACTGGGCAGCAGCTGCATGCATGTTGCAGAATTTCATCCACGCTGAAGAAGCGTACCTTCAAATCACATCAGCCAGGAATTTTTTTTACATTATGTGATAAAGCACGTACGCAAAGTATAACAGCCACATTTTTGCGCATGCACGCCAATTCTGACTTAGGTTGCTATCTTTCAACCTTTTCATCACATTACTCTTTTCATTGGCAAAACTTAAACTAACGTTCCTGCCCTTGTTATTCTTGTCCATACAGACAATTAATGTTCATCCTAATGAGGTTTTAGCTTTATTCAACTACATTTCTGCTCACAGAAGGGAAACATCTAAAGCGATACGCTCACCTGGCGGCAGACCGCTTCGCTGTCTCAGGCTCTTCTGCAGCTCGCTCCGGTGCTTTAGTTGAGGCGTTGTCAATCTGTCTCTTCTGGCCAAACTTCTCTCTCTTTGCTGCCACCTCACCCTCATTCAACAGTTTGGACCGCTCAAATTTGCACTTGAAGCGCAAGGCTCGCTTCCAGTGGTCCTGCAGACATAGTGAAAATGTACTTTTCTTTCGTGTTCTGAACGAATCGCTTTCTTAAACATACTGCCTTGCTACCTAGGAATTTCACCTTTCCACCACACCAGGGTGGAAACTGAAGTGTTCTCAAAGGTAATGATCCCATCACAGAATATTTATCCTATTGTAAATGAACTTACACTGCAGAAACAGGAGTACACATTAAACTCAAGAATGCACGAAGAATTTCATCCGATGGTGACAATGAAATTTAACATCCCTCGTAAATGAATTTGACAGGGTAAAAAGAGTGAAAAGACAGGGACACAAGAAAGAAGACTTACATGCATGGGACTAGTGCCCATCCTGTGTATGTAATCTTTCTTATGTCACCATTTCTTCACTCTTTTTACCATGTCAATGTGTTATCACCAACTAGCCCAAATTTCTGCATAGGGTCTCACATAGGAATCACAATCTTTTCTTAATACTAAAATTGTGTCCCTACTAGAGCTGTGCACGGGCGGCAATTTCTAGGCGCATCCCTACCCGGCCCGATAGAGACACGGCCCAGGCCCAGCCCGGGCCCAAGAAATTTATAAAAATTGAGCCTGAACCCGGCCCGAGCACGACAAACTTCTAAAATATGAGCCCGAGCACGGCCCGAGCCCAGCAGAGTGTTGTTAAATATCATCCCTAGTCCGACAGGATATTAACATGAACTTGAAGAAGTTTGCTGTTAACCTAAAAAGCGTAAGCACAAAGCGAATACGACTACTTTAGATTTAAATTTCCTTTAAACTTGGACCGAACTTTGTACAACTTATCCTCACTTACAAGCTGTATTTTCGGTAGTCGTGTAATTTTATTTGCCACTTCATTTGCCAGCCTTCGAAATCAAGGCACACCCGAGGATACCTTAAATGATTCCGAGTAAGTGGATTTTTTTTATTATTTCAGTTCTTAAACAGATATTGCACCTTTCGTTCTTCCATTCCTTGCTGAAATTTAATCAGACAATGCATCCGGTTTCACCATTTGATTTTTGTCTTTCCCTCTAGTTACGTTGGCAGCATGATTTTATCTGCGCTTCTGTTCTTTCTTGCCTTTACTCATGGCTCTAAAAAATTTCTTGCATGAAAAAATCATGGGCTCTGCTTAGAAAATTGGTTCTTCAAACTGCATGCACTGCGAAATCCAGGTCACGTTTGTTTTGTTTGTTTTAGTTTGAAAAGGAGAGAGAAAATACAATCATGTTGTAGTTGGTGGCTGGAGTGCCCTCGTTTTCTGGCCCGCTCTCTCTCACTAAGCTGATGGGACCCAGACGTTTTTTTATTGATGTGAAGGCTTTCTAATTGCAATCGTCTTTTTATCATATCTTTTAACGGCGCGGTAGTGAATTAGCACTTCCTTTTCTTGTTTTAACTTTGCCTGAAATATCAACAAGGAAACTTCCTCTTGCCAACAATTTAGAATTTGCGGCACAGGATAGCTGGGCCTCAGGAACTGCCCGGGCCGGATCAGACCGGCACGCTTCAACAAAATTTTGGTTCAAGCCTGAGCCCGGCCCGGGCCTGAGAAAATGTGTGCTACCTGACCCGAGCCCGGGCTTTCGGAAGCCCGAGCCCGTGCACACCCCTAGTCCCTACGGTGGCTTCTTATATGCATTCTGCCTTCACAGTTGGCTATTCTGTACACATCAGCCTTCTTTATGCAACTAATGTATGAACTAAGCTTTTAATAGCCCATTACTAGAGCTAGGGAACTAAAACATACATATCCTGATCCAATTCTGTCTTGCAGGTTAGGGTGCCGCACAACAAGTTGGCGAGACGCTACCTCGTACAGCCTTCCAGGGTAGCTGAAAGAAGGTTAAAAAAGCAGAATAAGGTGCAAGCTAGTAACAAAGTATCATGTAGCAAATGCTGCTGTGAAAACACTGGACGAGGTGAAGAAATTTGCAGTACGAGCGCAAAGTACGTGTTAACCTTGTACTGTTTTCACTGCACCATTTGCTATGCGCACGGGAAAAAAAAGTGCCATTCCATTTTGTTCGGAATGCAGCTAACCCAGTTAAAAATTCTCAGTAGCAAACATGTAGACGACAGGTTAGACTCTTATCCCGTTTAAAAGGGGGAAGAAAATTTGTATAAAAATATACAACTGAAAGCACAACCAATTAAAGTAAAATTATGCGGTTTAACCATGGAACCTCTCTGAAAACTTTTTACAGTGAAGTGCAGAGGGGCAAATTTGCCTTCGAATCGAAACTTTGTTGTTTGGCCAATCCTTTCACTAGGCTCTTGCTTGCATAAAATATGTGCCCCCCTGCAGTTGGTTTTGAGAGGTTTTGCCTATGTAACCATTTATTATGACATTAGTTTTATTTGTATAGGCTGAGCCTTTTGTTACAATCTAGCTTTATTGCATTCACGGCTGACGTATATATCTAGTGTTAAACTGCTGGTTTCTAAATCAACATCATTAAAATTGACACACAAGGAGTTGCTCACTATGCAGAAAGGCAAGACAATAATATGAGTCAGAAAAAAAAAACCCTGATTATTGCATTTGGATGCAGTGGTAAGAGGTCATAATTAGGAATATTATGCTGCTAATAAGCTGTAACGTAGAACTTGGATACCTCAAACTCTGGTTTCTTTTACTTGATTATTTTAAACAGTTTGAACATCTCTTGCAAATATCTTTTCATGCCCTGTACATTTCATGCGTTAAATGATCATCATTTACATCGAATAATTTTTTGATACCCTTTGAGTTCAACATATGAGTTAACTGTGCAAAGAAAAGGTGTGCTTCTTAAGCAGCACGTGACTGTATTACCGGATAATTTTTATGCGACAATAAAATTAATAAAGTAAACAGAGTCAGTGACAAATAGAAATGGAAATGTTGCAGTATGCACAACCTGCATTACAATATTAGTAAAATGCAAGAGACAGAAAAAAAGCACTCACAGTGTGTACCTAAACAAAGAAAAGCAGAGCCATTTCACAATGCGGTGGCGCAACGTGGATGACAGCTCTGCCCTGGACTTCACTTTCGACAAATTGTGGAGTATATCCTTTGGTGTCGGAGGGAACGTGTAGAGATGTGGGCTCATCCGGACCCCAGGATCCACAGCGTTCAGAGGTGCATGTTGCACTTCAAGGCTGGAAGTGCAAAAAAAAGTGTGCAGTGAATTGAGCGTGCCTAAAAGAGCTACAACACTCGTGCTTTTGTGCACATTCAAGCACCTTTGAAATGTTAAATATAATCTTACAGTTCTGCTGGGTTGGCGACAGGAGGAGGAGGAGTAAGGGGAGGAGAAGGTGGAGGTCCAGTGGCTTCTGTCAGCCTCACCACTTTCATTTTGGAGCCCGAGGTGATCTTGGTGGTGTCATCATAATCAATATATTCTTTAAAATCTTCATCGAAGACCTGGAAAGTGTAAAGTAGCATAAATGGTCAGCAAAACAGTACAGTAAGCACCGACCAAAAGGACACTAAATAAATAATCGGTAAACAGCTAGTTTTAGTGACTAGTTGCCTTTTCTAATGCTAAGCAGTGGCAGCGCAAATGAGGCCGTGCGAGAAAATATTCAACAATAAAAACGTACTACGACCGGGCTTGCCGTGAAGGAGAGAAAAAAAAGTTTGATCGGCGGCCGGGATTCGAACCTGTTGAAAGAAGCGCGCCTCGGTCGAGGATGTAACTAAACACACTACACCAAATTCGTCCATCCGCACGCTCTGTTTCGTACGTTCTATAAAGTCTCGGTGAGGGGTGTTGTATGATGTATTCACATTAAATGTAAGGCTGTGTCTAGCGTTCCGTCCAGAGGAAACACAACTCGCGTTGAGAGCAGTCTTTCTTGATTTTTACCTAACCGGCCAAACCGCTACCGCTCACTGACTAGCCAGAATCACTGATAATTATTAATCATTAATAATAAGACGGATCTCAATGCCGCCACCCGACGCCCGCTTCACAATAATTAAGCGAGAGCAGTCGGTCTTGATTTTTACCCAACCGGCCAAACCGCTTCCGCTCACTGACTAGCCAGAGTCACTGTTAATTATTAATCACTGGTAATAATTACAGGAGATCGGGCGTAACTGGCGATGGCTACGTCGGCCTTGGCTCCAGTGAGCGGGAGCGGTTCGGCCGCTTGAGTAAAAAACCAAGACCGACTGCTCTCATCGCGTGAATTGCAAAGCGGGCGTGAAGTAGATCTATTACAAAACGCTAATCACGCAAAAAAAAAAAAAATCAAGATTTGAACTAGGGACTACAGCGTCTGTAGACAGCGGCGGAACCGCTACACCAAATCCCAGGACGAGAAATGGCGGCTAATATGGCAACTGGTTTTCATTTGGCGGCTGGTTAAAATGGCGGCTGGTTTTCATTTGGCGTTCCGCCTGGACGGACCGCTAGACACTTCCTAAATATAAACACAAAAATCGTCTTGTGCGAGTGGTGCATATAATAAGCAGAAGTCGCGCTAGATGCTTACGCGCTGAATCCACTACTAAAAAAGAAAACGATGCGTGCGCCGCAACCGACCACTAGGCATTTCTCATACAAGACGTGCGCTCAGTGCATGCAGCTTGTAAACGCGTACGCTGTCTACCGCCTAGATATTGTACGCGATAACGTGACCGAGTAGCAAAAATGCTTGTTAATACGTAGCTTTCCAGGGCTAGTGGTTAGAACAGTCAAGCGTATAATAGCCACAAGAAATGTATTATGTGAACAACTAGCTTGCTTTGCAGACGACGCGCGCAACTTTCGCGCGCAAAATAGCGCGCGAAAATTGTGCGCGCGCAAAGCGCGCGCTGTTCCCCTGGTTTACGCCGTAAACACGCGCTTATTTACTAAGCTCGCGCAGTTAAACGGAAGAATTCGGAGGCACAGTTATAAACACTGAAGTGTCTTTTTTTTGCGGGGGATGGTACACATACCTGAATTAACACGGTGTCAGCAGGTTGAAGCTCCGGGAATTTTGAGAAAATGGCACTCTTCACATCTTCGAGCGAAGGTTCCAAGGGAATCATCAGTTTCCGGCAGAATTTGTCTAAAGCCACTATACATTGCGACATTTCAGAACAAAGGAATTGGATTCAGGAAATAATTCTATGAAATACAGCCGAACAGTTAGGCGAAGAGGCCAGGACGAGTATGTGAGCGGTTTATATATGCAGACAGTCGTTCCATTTCACTTTTTCTAACCTAGTCGCCGAGTCATAACTCAACTGTAAAATTGTTAAACAGGAGTTTCTGGTAATATTTCTAAGGCCGTTTTACTTGTCTAGCTTTTATTTCTTATATTTAATAGTTCAAGTTATAAGGAGCAACCTTTCCAGGTTTGTAAAGCGACTGTGGGCGGAATCGGATGCTGCGCGGCCTTGGAGGAATATTCCTCCAAGGCCGCGGTAGATCCTATCGGTAGACCATATCGTCCCGGTTTGGCGTAAGGAAGAGTGAGCTCTTCCACGGAGAGAGAGGGGCGTGTCGTCTGGGGATGGAGGATGCGAAGTTCTGCTGGGGAGCTCCTACGGTGAGCAGCGTTCCTGGCGGCCGCTGCTCACCAAACGGTTTCACAAGGTCTGCTTGTTAAATTCACCTCTATTTATTGCCTCAGATGGCTTTGTTTATGTATTTTATGGCATAAAGGTTTATAAAACACCACAAAGATGAAACTCCGTAGTTTAAAACCTGTTGGTTAAACAAAGTTGTAGGTGGCACTGGCTACAGCAGGAGTTCTCTGGGGAGCTCGACCCGCACCCGCACTCTCCACTGGTTCCTCCTCCGCGCGACACTAGTTACCATTTCTCTTCATCCTCTCGTCTTTTCTTTTCGTTTCTCTTTCCGTCTCTGTCTCTTTCGCACGATATGTTTTTCCTGGCCGCTGTGAAGTGCTTGTGCTTTCTTCATTACGCGTTTATAAAGTTTTTATATACATTTCGTTAGCCATGTGAGTGAACGGCAAGAGCAAGAGTGCAATGACGCTCGTTCCTGTTCGTTTTCGACGACGTGAACGTCGCCTGCTTCCCTGCATCTCATCGAGCCACGCATCCTAAATATTTAGGATGTCGCTTGTCGACTGCCCAAGGTGTGCATTTCGAGGGACTTCAATAAGAAGGGTCGTGAACCACATGAGAGTGCACAGCTGTGAGGCGGACTTTCGTTGTGGTATGCGGCATCGGTACCTGCGCGGCGTCGTTTCGAAGGTACTTTGCGTACAAGCAACATGTGTACCGCGTGCACAGAAGTTCTGCGGGAATAGCACCACCGACTGCAAGTGGGCTCGCGGAGGAAAGCTCCACGTTTCCGGCTTCGCCTTGCCTCCACCCACCTCGTGCTTATCGGAAGGAGCAGACTGATATTTCCGATTACGGGCCCTTGAACGCTCAGACGACGAGCAATACATCAGGAAACAACTTGTCCTTTTTTATCTCAAAAGTAACCGAGAAGCTGAAATATTGTATACAGGCACAGCTGAAGAGATATTCGTAGGTCATGAGATCGCTCTTTCACCAACCCTTGATGTTCAAATGCAGGAAACAGTGAACGGTCCTTCAGGAGGAAAACGTACCACCTCGTCCATTGAGAAGGTGCAATCACTAATCAGGGCTGAAAACATCGTAGAAGACAATTTTTTCGGGGTTCGAAAGTGTGCATCTCAGGAAGACTATGTAGTGAATATTTTGATTACACCTGAAGTACTGAAGTGCATCTCCAGACTGGGAATTCACTGATTCAGTGAGCTACGTACAAGTACCAAAACCTTCTGTCAACCTTTCTGCACTCAGAAGAAATGTTGGAATGTTTCATGCAAGCCCATCTCAAGGTCACCACATATGCTGTCGGACATATCGACGGTGACTTCTTTAATAAACAGCTCACCAGTTACTCTAGTCACGACACAATATTCTTGCTGCTGTACACGGACGAGCTGGAAATAACAAACCCTCTTGGAAGTGCTGCTGGAAAGCACAAAATTTTGGCACTATATTTTTCCTTCTTGAACTTGCACCCACGCCACCGCTCCAAACTGAATGCCATCCACCTTCTACTTCTGGCAACATACAAGGCGTAATGCCGGCATGGCTTGGAAAAAGTCGTGAGCCCCACTAGTGGAAGGCTTGAACTTCGTTCACGGAACATGGGATCAAGGGCAAAGACCTACATTTTGCTGTAGTGACTGTGGCAATCTGTGGAGGACAACCTCTCTATGCACCATCTGGCAGGCTTAAACTGCTTGCTTCAGCAAAGGTCCGCATTTGCGTCATTTCTTAGCTCGGCATGCAGATCTAAAACGGCTGCGAAGTGAGGATGATTGCACTGAACGAACAGGCAGTGCACACAAGAGCCACCTGGAGGCATATGCCCTCGACCCAGACACGAATGGGTCTCTCTACGGCATTGCAAGTGTCCCTCCCCTGCAAGCACTGAGTCAATTTGACATTTCAGGCCAACTTCCCCCTGATGCTATGCATGACATTCTAGAAGGGGGGGTTGCACGTTTGCTACGCCTTGTCCTGGCTGGCCTCTTCAATGACAAGGTTCTTTTAAAAAAAGACCTCGACCAGGTTACAGCCTTCAATTATGGCTTTCACGACAGAAAGTCCAAGCCTGTCCTAGTAAAGGAGACGTTTCTATCAGAAAAGACAAACCTTAAAGGTACAGCTAGCCAGAGATGGTGCCTCTTCAGACTACTGCCTCAACTGTTTGCAGACAAAATTCCTGAAGGAAACAATCACTGGAAGGTATATCTGTCTTACCGGCAAGTAGTCGACATTATTCCTGGCTGAAAGGATTCCCAGGGGACTGTGCTGCCTAGCCTTGAAGTTAAAGTTGCAGAATTCTTGGAGCTGTACACAGTGCAGTAACCGATCAGCTGCTGTGACACCCAAATTCCATTATTTGGTGGCACTACCCGAGTATTTGTTGCAGTTTTGGGCCACCACGGCGGTTCTGGGGGCAATGCGGGTTTGAAGCGAAGCACTCGTACTTTAAAAGCGATCGCTTCTAAAGTAAAGAACTTCCGCAACATATGCCCTCACACTTTCAACGCGGGGCATCAGCTACTTCCAAGCTATGAACTCTCTGGAGGATGTTGACAGCCCCGCTCGAAGACAACTGCAGCCAAGCCGTTGCAGGCAACACTCCTTACACAGGAACAACAGGCAGCTGTTCCTGACATACCATCAAGAGGCAGAGCTTTTCCTCCCGTGGCAACTGCTTGCTGGAACAGCTGCCACTACCGAGTCGGGGACGGTCTTTGTGCACAGCATAGAACATGATGTACTCAGGTTCTCAAAATTGACAAACTTCTGGTTTACAGCAGCCACATTAGTACTCCTTTGTCAGCAACTCACTACTCAGCATTGTACAGTGAGCACAGGAGCTCTTATGTTGTGAAAGAGGGCAATGGCTTTGTGGCAGTTATACTAGATCATGACTTTGACTACTACCCACTTGATCTTTACTACCACGCTTACTTTTGTGAAGTTGTGCCCCACTACGCAGTGCTTGAATAGTTTTTGTGTGTACAGATTATTTTTTTGGACCCATTATGCAGTTATTTGTTAGTTTTTGTGTGTACAGATTGCTTGTTGTGGACGGATGTATTTTTGCTGAGTAGCTTATTTTTTTGTTTTAACCCCGTGTTCGTGTGTGCAACTATGCACTGCCTTGCACGTCACGTTTGCTTTTTTCCGCTAGGTGGCAGTAGATTTATGTTAAATGGTTCAAGCCTTCATACCCTGCTACATTCTGAAGATACAGCTAAGCGCATCTTTCCTCAGTATTGTTCTTGCTGTGTTTATGTATAACCTTGTGTGTTCTGTGTATGTATTTTTTCCTTTTTTTCCTGTGTAATGCCCTTGTGCAGCAGACTGACATGAAAGTCAGAACTTAGTTTTATCGAACATTGCCTTCTACGTATTTGTGCCCCAATGTTCAGATATTTTATTTGTTATACCTTGGTTGTAGACTACTTGGTTGCTGGGTGTTTTCTCTTCTATTGGCGTTGTAAGTCACGTGTGCCGTTGTTGATTGAGTGATTACGAGGTTTAACATGCCGACGCAATGCAGGCGATGAGGCCCGCCATAGTGCAGGGCTTCTGGATTAATTTTGACTGCCTGGGGTCTCTGTAATGTCTGCCAAAATCTCGAGCACACGAGTGTTTTTACTTATTCGCCTCCATTAGACAGCGGCCACCATGGCTGGGAATCGAGCCCGCTGTTCTAATATTGTTTGTCGAGGTGACAAACAAGAGATGAGACGAGGTGTGGCTTACTCGAACACACATTTAATTGCATCAGCTTCGCTATAAAACTACTGACAATGATAGCTGTGCCGTTATTCTACAGCGATGTGGTTTCTTGGGATAATCTGAGTCTTGTAACCGCCTGCATCTTTGGGCTCAGCAGCACAACGCTTCAGCCACTGAGCCACTGTGGTAGTTTAAAAGCTGTCTTTATGCCTGGCAACCAGGCTGCTTCCTTCGGTGACCCGTATGAAGCCTCCTAGTGTTATTTGACTCAAAGTAGTGGCCACAATGATTGTTTTCAAAACTTCAACAAGTTGTCCCAAACCATAATGAGCAAGTTGTGCCGAGCCAAAAAACCGTTAGGGTTTTCAGCCTACTGAAGAAACTTGCGAATTGTCATGAGCTCAGGACTCAAAAGACATTAGAAGGTAGTCTAAATTTTGATATGGCAATATTATTTTCTGTGTTGGTCATTGCCTGTGACATATATACTATCCCCTTCCACGTGTCACTGTACTGCTTGAACAGTATGATGCCGAGTGAAAGTCTGTGCTTCCTCAGGTCTTACAGCCATAAGAAAAGAGAAGTCCAGAGCTTTTTCATGCTTTAAAGTATTCTTGCTGTGGTAGCCTTCAGCTGAAATCCTGCCTTCAGCTCATCATCAATCTTTCAGTAAAGTGATGCGGTCAGATACTTTGGGTCTGAAGTTTGTCAAGTAGATTAGCTGACAGTCACACAAATCCACAAACTTGACTTTCGATGTTGGTGGTTCATGTTTCGGGCAGCCTTTATGAGCTTGGTGCTGGAGCCAATACCATGTTCATTGACTTAGTGTTGCAGAAGGTGTGCTGTTTGCTTTTTGGAGCACTGCTTTTGCAGCAAATACATTTCAGTGCCCCCTGAAATGTTGCACCAACATCGTGATCGATGTTTTTCAAAACTGGCAAAAAGTGAGGACGTACTTGAGGAAATCAAATTAAATCATGTGCATCAAATCTTTATTTTCAACATCACCAGTTTCTGGATGTTTGCTCGTCCTTCAGCTTGCTAGTCCTTCCAATACAGCAGTCGTTCTCCGTTGGCAGTATTCTGGTGCTAAACTTGTATGGATCACACAACAGGATCAGGGTACCTTCTTGCAAGTGCTCCCACCACTACAGGGTGGGAGGACAGCAGATGCCCCAGGTAGCACGTAAGCATAGATGTGCAGCAAGTGTAACTTCATGATGTCCCGTTTGAATAGCTACGTTGTCGACTGCCCAAATGCACATATTGCCCGCCTGAAATGAAGTTTGTTCAATTTCCCGGCACGCCTCTCGGTGGAAAATCCAGAGGGGGGCTATGGGTGCTGGGACCCTCCCTCAGATGCTTACCGCAATCCCCCACCCTCAGTTTCCCCTTCTATGCCCATCTCCACATGTTATCTCCACCAGTCCGTTTTATCCGAGAACAACGAAATGTTCTGTGCATTGAGTCAGGCTCAGAATAGGCGTTGTCGTCTTTGCACCGCCTCACAGTTCATGCGCCCCGCAGCGGCTCATTTGTTCTCACTCTGCCGTTCGCACTGCAAGCGCTCTTAGTGCAGGAGCACGGCTCAGCAGCACCGATTTAGACAACAAAGAGTTGCAAAAACTAAATACCCAAATCTCTGCCAACTACTTATTTCGTGGGCCATGAGGGATTGTCATGGAACAGCATTTTGCGCCTCTCAGTGCATCAGGCTTGTGCACCATTTTGGAGCTGGTTGCAGAGCCGGACTGGCACTTGGGCCATGGCCATGGAGCAGCTGTAGCCCCTAGAAAACTTGCCGGATCTGCCATCCGAGGCCTCAGGTCATTTTTCTTTTTGCTATTGAAAGCTTTGTGCAAACACACCGCTCGAATGCGGTGCCCTTTCGCTGCTGCTGACAGTGTTTGCTAGCGAGACATTTTCAAAAATTTAGTTTGTTGCGGTAGCTGTTTGTCACGTAATTATGTGCCCTGTTACCTTTTCTTGGGTGAATTTTTTTTTTTCAGGTTTTAACGTAGACAGTACTGTGCACGCCTGTGATCCCCTGTTCACTGCAGTGTGCAGACATTGGAGCTGAGTGCATCTGCATAGGAGGAAGGGAGTTTTTTTTCTTTTTTAACATAGTGCCTGCCGGTTAAACCAAATGGTTGATTTTTAACAAGACAAAAAAATGCAGCGCCAATTTCACTGGCACTAAATCCTTTAAAAAAATATCTTGCATTATGTGTGTGCAAAAAGAATTCCTTTAACATTTAACGGTGTTTTAACATTTAACGATGCGCCATGTAATCCACATAGCTTCTCTGGGGGTATGTCAAGCTTTTACTTTTGTAAAAATGGTTGATACGTAGCATTAGAGGCAACTGTTTTATCGGAACTTTCGTTTGTGCTGAATCGCAGTGAAGTGTTGCTAACTGCTGCACTTTTCAGAAAGATTTCATGCAGGAAAAGGCGACTCTAGTGGTTGCAGTAGCCTGTTCATTTGCTATTGAAATGCAAACAAAACTGTTGTGGCTTGTCTTGTAGCAGTTCAAGCATGTATGTTGGCAGCTACATCTACCACACTTATGCAAACATTTTTGCTTTGAAGGCTTGTTTAGAAGTTTGTACTGGGATGCTAGGGTTGCAATAATGTTCTTAGCCATAAATTTTGATAATGAATACTGTCTGTGATTTTGTAATTCCAAGGATTGAAGATGGCGAAGGCAGGCGTGTGAATGAACTTTTGATGCCAGACCCCACAGCCAAGGCGATGACAATGAAGGAATGCTACCTGGGAACACATAATCATAATAAAATATTGCGTTAGTGGCTTGTTCTTGCTGCTAAGGCTTCTTGGATGAGATGGTTATGTACTGCCGCTCTTGATATTACTAAAGCTTAAGCTCACCCCCCAAACCCGTGTTTGCTGTACGTGTTAGTGGTGAAGGTGCAGGGTACCAATCCCCGTACCTCTGGCATTGCATTCTGGTGTTTAGTCACCTAGCAATTAAGGTCGAACTAATAATTCTTCACAGTTTCGTTCTGCTGGACTTACATTATTTTTTTCTATAGCGAAGTCTGAGGCAAGCAGCAACTGATCAGACAGATGCACGTCTGGGGGGGTACAAGACTTTCGTTCCCCCTGGTCTCACTGACTGGCACAGTGGCACATTCCAAGAGCTTGCTAAATGCTGCTATGAACTTTGGTTGATCTGTTGGTTGCTGGATGCACCTAAGAAGTTTGGGTCTTAAAGCTGCCATTTCGAGGCTAAGTATTGTTTGTACCTATTTTTGTCCACTTAGTCAGTCCTCTGAGTAATGTTGCAAAAAGGATTGAAGGTGTGTGGATGTCTTCAGCTTGTAGACTGCATGGGTACATGATCCTGTTAACCTGCTCCTGTATTGACTGGCCTTAGGGCCCTTACAGAGTGTGGGAGCAAACCAATTGCTTTTCCATCATAGTCAGCTGTCGGCAGGTAATGCGAACAATTTGGGCGCTGGTACATCAAACGACATTGCAATCATGATCTGGGGGATGTAACTCAGTAACACTGACACTGGTTTTTTCACTGCGTAATGGAAACCAGTGGCCAGCCCAGTGTAGGAGGCACACAAAACTATCCCTCTCTGGTGGAATGGCCATGGCTGCTTTCTGGCCACACAGATAGCTTCACATTTATGGCTCAAGTATCTTCACCTGCTTTGCATATGTACCACTTTCTTTGACACTGTCACAATGAGGTATAGCTGTATTTCACACCACGCTACCCACTAAACTTCATAACGTTAAACTTTTCTTTGCGGTGCTTTTTGTGTTGTTGGAAAAAGACTGGGTGAACCCTAGTCAGTGCTGCCAAATAACTGCTCCTGCCTCGAAAAGAAAAACATGACTGGACGCCTTTTTCTTTGAGAGAGAATCTTCCCGTTTAGTGTTTGTCTCTTCTTTTTCCGTTTTGCGAACCTAACAGAATCCTTAGAAGGCTGTGCACTATACTTATCACCTTAGTGTTTCCCTTTGAATTCCGAATAGTGCACGCCCGGAATGTACTTTGTGCTATAGTCTCAGGCGATGAACACGCAGAATGAGCAGCAAAGCTTCCGCCGTCCACTAGCTGGCACCTAACTGTCGAGCGGAAGTTTCGCAGCAGCTGCGCCTCTCCCAACGCCTATCGCCGTTACGGTTGCAGCCTTGATTGATTGTTGGGTTTTACGCACCGATGCTACGCAGGCGATGAGGCGCGCCGGAGTGGAGGGCTCCAGATTAATTTCGACCAACTGGGGATCTTAAAACGTGCGCCGAAATCTCCAACACACGGGTGGTTTAGCTCATCGCCTCCATCGGAATAGTGGCCGCTGCCGGGAATCGAACGGTTGCAGCCTTGTTAATTTACACGGCTGTGTTTACACACACAGCACAAGATTAGCATGAGACGGACAAAAGCAGTGCAGGTGGTCCAGCCAACGACATTTTATTTCCATCCGGAATAAAACAGAACACTGCGCACCTTTACGGCACACGTCATTGTACCCGGTTGACGTGAGCAGACGCAGCAGAAAAAAAAACCATGAACTTTCCCGGGCACGCTCCGTGCTCGACTGGATTCTGTCGTGCAGGCACATATAAAGAAATATTTGGTTTGAGTGGCGGCTCAGCGATATCCGTAGCGCTGGTGGGAGGACGCAACGAAACAGCGCACTCTAAACAACCGAGATACGCTGAAGAGTCGTCCATTGACTACACCTGCCCCCTCATTCTGAAAGTGTCATACAGCACCAGTGCGTAATGAAGATCATGATTTAACGAAGAACGCCCGCACGCGGCAACACAGCGGCACCAAAATGTCAGCGCCCATGGAACTACTGGACTAAACAAATGTCACGTGACCCGGTTCGACAAATGGCCACTGTCGGCGGCGTTCAACAATGAGAGAAAAGAGTGCCGATACCCTGAAGCCTAATGTAGTGGCTCTAGTCCAGCCTGTCTATACGGGCCTTATATGAACTCCATCCAGTGATTCCCGGTGACAGTAGGTGAGGCGTGGACCTGTGGGTTTCGCGGAAGAGGGCCTATTCTGCCCCTCAGAGCCCGCCAACTCAACCCGACGCGCCAGTCAAACCTCCGCTCCCTGCCGGTCGAAACGACTCGCCCCGACGGTTTTTGGTCTCGCCCCTTTCGCTGCTTATACATGGGTGGAGTGGATCACCCCCTCGTATGGTCCATATATAGGAAGCCCATGCATACGGGGTACAGTGCCTAGGAGGTGAGCACCGCAGGCTAGATGTTCCCGCAAAGTTCAGGGAATGACGGTGACAAGCGAAAGAGGTGGCAACAATTATCGCCTCGGAACATCACTGCACTGCAACTTTCGCGCGACCGTTCCCTTTGTGGGGCAAGTGAGCCCTAAGAGAACGTTTTATTATAGCGCAGCTCTGAAGCATCCTCTCCTGTGGTTTCGGGGTGTCCTTAGCCCTCGTCCTCGTTGTAACCGAGAGAGCGACGGGGGCAGTGGAGGCGGAGAGTGGGGCGAAAGCGTTAGAAAGAGAGGTATGCCGAGAGTGCCGCACGCCAAACAGGCTTCCCAGGGGAGGGCGTCATCTCGTAGCGGGCGTTATCTCGTAGCGCCCAGGGGCGACGCGCTACAATATAACGCCTCACTAGCGTGCGCCATCGTTCATTCGCAGATGACGTGATCTCTTTTTGAAACGAAGGAAATGCTGCACGGGCAAAGGCTCCGTTCCCCCGTCACTACGGGCGGTATTCGCGTGTTGTTTTTTTTTTTCGTTTTGTGCCCGTTTCAAAAGTGTCCGTTTGAGCAATCCCTGATTGGCTAAAAGCAAATACCCGGATGTGACGCCATGCAAGCACGGTGGAGCTATGAGCCGCGGCTTCTCGGAACAAGCGCTTGGGTGCAGACGATTTTTCGTCACGTTGTTGTTGGTTCGCTAGCGGAGCAATGAACGCATAAAAGATAGTTTGAAGTATATTTAGTCGTATAAAATGTGTTTACAAGAACAGTTGCTCAAAATTCAACCCAGAGCCCGTCTACATCTGGAAGTACGTCACAATAAAACGCACGACAAACGGATCTTTTCAAAACGGACAAACACGAGAATACCGCCCCAGACTCAAGAGGTGCGCGCCGCCGAAGCAGCAACTATGCGCCGTCGCCGAGAGGACTCTGCAGTTGGCGCTGCGCTAAAATTTCGCATTAGGGACTATTCTGATCGTCAGCCATTTTTTTTTCGGAGTGTCATCTTTGTACTCATCCTGGGAATGGTTGCTATTTGTTCTGCTCGCATTCATCGACGCGCAGCGAGGCTCCACAAATTCTGAACTCCGAGCCGGCCGGTGTCCCTCGGAAGGGGAAACGTGTGTTTTGTTTTTGTTCTTGTGCTTGTGTGTGCGCGCTTCTCCTTCCCTCCCCGAGCCGGGGACGGCTGGAAAAGGAATTCGGCCCGTTTCTCCCGCTGTCCTGCGACCCCGGCGAGGTGTTAAGTTACGTTTCGCAGAACCGTGCCACGCCTTGGTCCACAAACGCCACGAACACCAGTCTGCCGCTGCCAGCCCTCGAGACGGCACCACTTTTTTTACGGAGGTGAGCAGAAGAAGGAACCTTTATTTTTTTTTCCACTTGTAACCTTTTCTTGTTTTTCATTTATTCTTAATTAAAGTTTTGCCTTTAATCCTTCTAATGTTTACCCGTTATCTTTATGGATAGCGGACGCATCGACCCCGTCGAATCGCGTACCGCGAGGCCAGAATAGTAAAAAAAGTGAAGTCTAACGCTTCGGCTGTTACCGTCAGGTGCGCCAACGCAAAGGATTACGTCACCACGGGAAGCCTTCCGTCGACGGCTCGCCCATGACAGCACCTTCTGCAAGGACAGCCCGACGTTCAGCGGCCACCACGAAGCAAGGGCAACCAACGGCAAGGTAGGCTCACCTGGATACCTACTGGTCAGCTTCGCATCCTACGCAAGTGACTTTTCCATTGAACGGAGGGTACTCTGCGAAAGAGGCGGCAAGCCTTAATAATCCACACGAGCTGACCAGTCAAACTGAAAAAATGAGCTCCGCCACAGAAGACGAGCCACGGGAAGCTAGCTCTAGACCGCGACGAGCCACTACGCTCTCTCTTAAGGCTCAAGAAAATTACGAGACGAGCCGCGACCGGCATTGTCGTACAGTCGACGCGTCATGGAGAAGTGTGGAAAGAGCCATAAGTCCATTTCCACTGGCTAATGTAGCTGATTGCGGGGCAACTACAACAAGGCTTCGGGACACATTCCTTCAATATCAAGAGGCCAGTGACACGTACGCCGCGTTCCTGTTAACTACTGGCACTGCTGAAAGCCTTAGCGAACTGCAGCTTCACAGGGCCGTCGACGCAGACCGAGTTGCTACCGCCCGCAAAAGGTTACGCGAGAGCGAAGACGAACGAGACGGCGAGAGGGAGAACGACCGAAAAGAGGAGACAATGTCCAGGGTATCACCAGCTCGCTCGGTTACTTCTTCGAGATCACGGCGAACAAACTCGTCCACAATAATCACGGTTGCTGCGCAGGCACGCGCACAGGCACAGGCCGCCCTGGCGAGAGCCTCTTTCGTTCGAAGGGAGGCAGCCCTGAAACTTGAGAGGGCAAAGCTGGACGCTGAACTTGAACTCCTTCAGCACGAGAAGGAAGCTGCGGCTGCTGAGGCACAGGCGGTTGTTTTGGAGGCAGCGGCGGAGCAGGATGGCGGGGAGTGTGCCCGCTCACTCCCTCCCCTAGACATTGCGCAGCGCACGGAGAGTTATGTCGCAGAACAAGCAAGTCTGCATGCCATGGATCTCGTACCCGCGCCCCCCGTGCCTGGCGACGGTCGACGTAGTAGCAGCCACTCAGAACCCCAGTACTTGTCGGTTTCGCAGTCCCATCAGCGGCCACCGCCGCCAAATCTGGCCCCGCCGAACGCAGGCGTGGAGTTGGCTGGCGTCATGCGATACCTGTGTCGTAGGGATCTGGTTTCTACCGGCCTCGCCATATTTGACGACAAACCTGACAGCTATCGGGCTTGGAAATCGTCATTTAAAGGGGTGATCCGGGGCCTCGATCTATCTTCTCAAGAAGAGCTTGACCTCCTCATCAAGTGGCTGGGTCCGAACTCATCAGCGCAGGCCAAGAGGCTTAGATCGGTGCACGTCGACAACTTCACAGCGGGCTTGAACGTCGTTTGGAAGCGCCTGGACAACTACGGGCGCCCTGAGGTGGTTGAAGACGCGCTGCTAAGTAGGCTGGAGGAGTAAACTTTCCATAGCTTTCGCACCGAGACAACGAGAAGCTGCAAGAACTCTCGGACTTGCTCCACGAGCTTGAAGTGGCAAAGAGAGATCCATATCTTGCGGGACTCAAATACCTTGATTCCGCCCGTGGAGTTAACTCGATCGTCTCAAAGCTGCCCCCTGGGCTTCAGGAAAAGTGGATGTCCGTGGGCTGCAAATACAAAAGGGAAAACAACACCGCATTTCCGCCCTTTTCTTTCTTCGCAAGCTTCATCATGGACGAGGCTAGCATGAGAAACGACCCTAGCTTCATGCCCAACCGCAATGATGCTCCTGCTGCATCCAACCCACGAAGAGTGAACCAAGACTCCAAGCCGCCTCACGGAACCACCTTTTATCTGTACCCGGAAGACAGACGTTGATTCTGCTTCCTCAACGGACCAACAAAAACCGGGCACCCGTACTGAGCGGCATGATGAACACAATCTGGACGCGTGGTGTCCCCTGCATAGGAGACCTCACCCCTTCGCGGGGTGCCGCGGCCTTCCGCTATGAAAGGCTTGGCTGAACGAACGGAATTCCTCAGACAACGAGGAATCTGTTCCATTGTTGTAGTCGACAGACCACTCAGCGAAGCAGTGCCAGGCAGTTGTGAAGTGCCTTCTATGTGGAGCTGGCGACCATGATACGCCTTCATCCACCAGCAAGCCAATTCTCAGATGCAGCCTTCGAAACGAAAACTCTCAGACCACCCCCGAAACAAGTCTGCTACACACGCACTCAAGTGAACAACGATGACGACGAAAAGTCTTCGACAAAATATGTCTTGTTGAAGCAAGAAAAGAAATCCCAACCACTTTCTCCAGACCCATCACCTAAGTTGTGCACTTGTTTTCGCCCCGGCAAAGTAGCGGTGGTGGTCGAACAGGCTTGGACACCAGACGGGGAGTGTTCTGCTCGCATTCATCGACGCGCAGCGAGGCTCCACAAATTCTGAACTCCGAGCCGGCCGGTGTCCCTCGGAAGGGGAAACGTGTGTTTTGTTTTTGTTCTTGTGCTTGTGTGTGCGCGCTTCTCCTTCCCTCCCCGAGCCGGGGACGGCTGGAAAAGGAATTCGGCCCGTTTCTCCCGCTGTCCTGAGACCCCGGCGAGGTGTTAAGTGATGTTTCGCAGAACCGTGCCGCGCCTTGGTCCACAGACGCCACGAACACCAGTCTGCCGCTGCCAGCCCTCGAGACGGCACCACTTTTTTACGGAGCTGAGCAGAAGAAGGAACCTTTTATTTTTTTCCACTTGTAACCTTTCTCCTGGTTTTTCATTTGTTCTTAATTAAAGTTTGTAGCCTTTTAATCCTTCTAATGTTACCCGTGTATCTTTATGGATAGCGGACGCATCAACCCCGTCGAATCGCGTACCGCGAGGCCAGAATAGCTTTCGTTTAACAGCACTTGATCTTGAACATTCTTGACGCGACAATAAATGAGGCAATCATCCGCAAATAGACGTAGTTCAATCTTAGAATCAATGTCATTAGCAATGTCATTAACATATAAAAGAAACAAAATTGGTCCTAAAACCGACCCTTGCGGCACACCCGACAAAACCGGCAAAAAAGATGACCGTTCACCAGCTATTTGGACATACTGTTTTCTATTGGAAAGGTACGCGTGAATCCATTTCACGATTTGCTTGTTAACTCCAAGTTTATATAATTTCTCAATAAGTTTAGTGTGACACACCCGGTCAAAAGCCTTTGAAAAATCAATGGCTATTACGTCGATTTGCTCCTTGTTGTTAATTGCAAGGCCGAACGCATGGGACACTTCAAAAAGCTGCGTTACTGTCGACAAGCGTCGGCGAAAACCATGCTGTTTTCCGTAGAATAAGTTGTTAGTTTCAATGTATTCAACTAGATGTTTCGATATTATATGTTCTAACATTTTACACGCTGCGCATGTAATGGAAATTGGTCTATAATTTTCCGGCAATAACTTATTGCCCGCCTTGAAAACAGGTACAATGCGAGCAAGGAGCCAGTCTTCGGGTACACCTCCAGTACGCAATGACACCGCAAAAATTCTCAACAAGAAATGGGATATCCATTCGCAATAGCGCCTCAGGAACTGATTGGGTATTTCATCGGGACCACAAGATTTTTTGGTATCCAGTTTCAGCAACAAGGCTACAATGCCATCTCGGGAAATGTCGATATCGTTAGTATCTCCACACACTGACAAAGCATCAGTCGTATCTGGGGGCGCCTATTACTGCTAGGTGTAAATACCGAATTAAACATACTCTTAAAAGCATGAGCGATCAAATCTGGCCTACTACAGACGCTTCCGTTTACCTTGATTTCATTAATGTCGCGCTTAGAATCCGATAAGTATGTCCAGAATTTTTGAGGCGAGTTTTGCATATAATCCACAAGCGTTGTCGAAAAAAAGGTCGCCTTTGCACTTTTTAGTTTCTTTCTGAGTTGCCTGCCGAGAGTAGCTATTTCTTCACTTCTCCTTGGCATCCTTTTACGCGCACGATTCAGTCGTCGCTTCAAATGAATGATGTCCCTAGTTACCCATGGGCTGCGTCTTCCCATGCGTTTGGCCTTCTTAGGCACATATTTTCTAAGCAGGCGCGTACAACTGACACAAAGTATTTCCAAAGACTATTTATCATCTTCGACAGGGATATTATCAAGAGCGCATTCTAAGTAGTCCGTAACTGACGTGTCGTCAGCACGATTAAAATTATACACATGTACAGAGGGATTTCTTTCTAGTTGTATATTACCCATAGTTAAAGTTGCTACGACTGTTTTATGATCTGATATGCCATCCTGTATGTCGATATTACAATTGAAGGTCCCGTCTGTCAAGAAAAGCAAATCCAGGGTAGATTTATTTTGTCCTTGTGTCCTGGTTGGTTCTTTGACCGCCTGAACAAGGTTATGCTTAAGCATGATCTCTAACATTGTATCAGCGCTAGGCTTTTCAACTAATCCCGTAATTCTCGCATTCCAATCGACACCAGGTAAATTAAAGTCCCCTGCTAAAATAATTCTACTTCTGGCATTCCTTATAGTATTTAAGTGCTGGTCAAGAGTACACAAAAACTCAACTGGGCTTCCGGGGGTTCTATAGATAACGCCCACCATCAAAATGGTGGTATCAAGAAACAGTTTGCACCAAACACTTTCATGCCCGTTTATGAATGACACAGTTTCATATCTGAGTGGCTTCTTCACTAATAGTGCTACGCCACCACCTCGTGTTGCTCTATCTTTGCGGATCACACTGTAATTGCCTGGGAATACTTCCTCGTCCTTAACGTCACTGTGCAACCACGTTTCTGTTATGGCAATTAGCTCCGCGTCGTGGAGCAAAGACAAGTATTCAAGTTGTTCTACCTTATTCACAATGCTTCGGGCATTTATGTTCAGTAATCTTATCTGTGGCTGCCTTGCGCGTCAGTCAACTTTTTCGGAAGCAAGTGGCCGCTCGTTGCGCAGTCTCACGCGCACGTTCTGCTCGAAATCCCATGTATAAGCAATGCTATTGATAAAAAGCTTATCGTGAACAAGGTTGACCTTTGCACCGGCGCCTTTCTCAGTCTGCGCCGATTTCCAAAGTAGCCTTCTTTTTTCAACTGTTTCCGGGGAGTAGTCATCAGAAACACTGATTTTCGTTCCTTTGAGTTTTTTGCAGTTCTTGAAGATTGCCACCTTTTCATTGAAATCGTACAATTTTAGTATAACAGGCCTATCACGCGACTTTTTTTGACCAAGCCTATGTATTCTTTCAACTGACGAGACCATGACGCCAAGTTTCTCAGAAAAGATATTTTTTACAACCTTCTGCTCGATGTCCTCACGCGTTTCGTTTTCACTGGACACCAAATACAATAACATTATTGCGCCGTGCCCGGTCTTCCAAATCAATTAGTCGCTGCTGTTGATGCTGAACTGTTCGTTTAACGTCTTCAACTGTTCTTTCTAAAATTTCCACCCGAGCACATTGATTCATAATTTTAGTGAGGCTTTCTTCCAAATTGGCAAGCCTGTTGTCCATTTGATTTGCTTTTCCAAAATTTGTTCCAGCAATTCTTCCACAGTTGGACCAGGGTTCATTTCTACGTCCCCAGAAAGCAAGACCTTCAGGTCCAACCACAACATGCTCAAAATCTCAAGACACTTCACAGGGAGCGGCAGCACCAACAGACAAAGGCAATTTGACCGCAATCGTGATACGGGAGAGTAATAACCAACCTGCAAAACAAGCCATGAGTGGTCATGCGACATTGCCGCTGTCGTGCTGCCGCTCCCACTGAAGGTAGTTGGTTGAGGTGCCAGCTTTATATGCCCGCTGCCCGCTGCCGATGTCACTCCTGCTTGATGGTCCGATTGGCTCATCCAAGTGACGTCCACCGCTGCTGTACTGGCACCGCATTGCTGACGATAAGCGGCAGAATCTGCAAAACAAGCCATGCGTGGTCATGCGACATTGCCGCTGTCGTGCTGCCGCTCCCACAATGGGTTGTTTCGGGCTACACCCATGGAGCGTCATGGTATTTGGTGCCGTTAGCTGTAATTTTTTAATGCTTTACGTTCGCCGGACGTAACTCAAAACATTGGCCTAAAGTTCCGTTGGACGTAACTCTATAAACTGGCTTAAAGTTACGTCGGACGTAAGCTCTAGTTTTCAATTTTGGGTTCCGTCGGACGTTACTCTAGAAACTGGCTATAGTTTCCGTCAGACGTAACTTTAGTTTTCAATTTTGGGTTACGTCGGACGTAACTCTAGAAACTGGCTTACAGTTCCGTCGGACGTAACTTTAGTTTTCAATTTTGGGTTACGTCGGACGTAACTCTAGAAACTGGCTTAAAGTTACGTCGGACGTAACCCTAGTTTTCAATTCTGGGTTCCGTCGGACGTAACTCTAGAAACTGGCTTAAAGTTCCGTCGGACGTAACTCTAGTTTTCAATTTTGGGTTCCGTCGGACGTAACTCTAGACACTGCGAAAAATAAATTTAAGACGCCGTACGTCGTCACAAAGAGGCGATGGGAGAGGAAAATGGCCGAACAGAAAAAGATGATGCAAGAACAAGAGAACCTTGCACCGCGCAGCTTCCCGGCGCTGGGGAATGGCGATACGGCAAAAAGTCAAGAGCGGGCGTCACGGTCGCAAAGCCGCACAGCCGGAAAGGTTATCAGTGGGAGCAACAGCCGAGCGGCGAGCAAAGGACGTTCTAAATCACGGGAAAGAGTGAGCTGGGTTCAGATTGCCGGGGGTAACGGTGGCGGGAAAGGAAAGGTCGAGATGCAGTCGCGCGCATCGAGTAGTTGGAGCGCCGAGAGCGAGGCAATCAAGACGATGCGGGAGATGATGGAAGTGCTCCGCAAGGAGAATGCGCAGCTGCGCGCGGCAACCGAAGGAACAACAGACAGATGGAGGAACTCAAGGAACTCATGAAGGCTAACGCCCGCCAGCAGCAAGCGAAGCAGCCACCGCGCAGCAAGAGCCCGCAAGAAAAGCCAGAAGAAGAGAGAAGGTCAAGGTGACCGCGAGGCAATCAACAACGTCCTCGGAGCCGGCGATAAAGAAAAGGGCGGTCGAAAACCTCCGCGAACGTAAGCTCGCTGAGCGAATAGACACGCTAGAAGGCAACGTGACGCAGCTTACGGCTCGTGTAACGAGCCTAGAACAGACGTGCCAAAGCATCTCGGAAGTAGTACACCAGACCGCCACGGCGGTTCGTCAACTAACGGAACAATGAACAACATCCAAGCATGGATCGGAACTCAAATAAGACAGTGAGAACAACGGCGAAGAGCCTCACGGCGTGGCACTGGAATTGTAACGGGTTCGCAAGCAAGAAGGCGGTGTTGCAGCAGCACATACACAGTTGGCGAGGAAACCAGACATTATAATGATCCAAGAAACCCTCGTAGAAGAGACCCGACTTCCCGGGTACAGGACGCATGCCAGCCCGCCAGCCGAGCCGCAAGCGGCAAGGGACGAGGCGTCTGCACCCTGGTGAGGAAGGGACCTCAACTGCGTGGAGAGGGAAGGCATCAGAACTCACTGATCGAACACACGATGATCGAAGTAATAACTGGAAGGAAGAGGAAGGAGAGTACATTTTTCGTTACCATTTACAGCAGCCCAGCGCACAAGCAAACAAAAATTCAAGTCAATCCTACACAAGGCTTGCAAGACCGCCGAAGCAAAGACAACCTAGTAATCTGCGGCGACTTCAACGCTCCTTGCCAGGCCTGGGGCTACGCCCAAGACGTCGGCCAAGGGACGCGATCTCCTTAACCGACGCCACAGACGCGGGCCTCACCCTCGTAACGGACCCGGCGCACCCGACGCGGATCGGCAACTCGGTCAGCAGGGATACCACGCCGGACCTCACCTTCGTCAGGACGCCGAATGGGGGGCCGACAGCCCGAATGGACCAACACCGGCCAAGACCTGGGCAGCGATCACTTTATTATTGAGGTGACGGTGCCGCTCAGGGGACATCGGAAGAAAAACGGGTCCACAAAATCACGGACTGGGACCTCTACCGAAGCCTGTTACCGGCCGAGGAAGAGGAGATTCGGGACGTGGACGAGTGGACAAACAAAATTTTAGAGAAAGTTTCGGAGGCAACCAAGGAAATTGAGACCGGGGAGGAGATAGACAGAATGACAGCCGCCTTGCCCATTTGCTGGAGGGCGAAAAGATCAATTTCAGGAACGGTGGCGAAAACAACGCACCAACCGCAGACTGAGAAAAAGAGTGGCCGAGCTGAATCGCACTATCGGAAAGCACTGCCGCACGCTTTGCCGGCAGCAGTGGTACGAGACGTGCAACGCAGCCGACGGCCAAATGCACAGCGGAAGAACATGGACCATGCTCCGGCACTTGCTTGACGAAACGAAAACGAAATCACACCAGAGGGACAGCCTAGCTAAGATCCCAAACAAGGCGCTGCGCGAGCTAGGAGAAGAAGAAGTGCGCAACCGAATTAACAACAAGTACCTGCCAGCAAGCCCCGAGGAGTCGCACCCAGACTATCGGGGAGCGGCAAATGAACAATTAGACAGGGACATCGAGGTCTGGGAGGTGCGGGCAGCTTTGCATGAGCTCAACTGCCGATCTGCTGCGGGCCCGGACAAGATCACCAACAAAGCACTCAAGAACCTCAACGAGGCGGCGATTGCGAGCCTGACAGCCCTCTTCAACAAATGCTGGAGGGAGGGTAGGTTACCCAAAATGTGGAGGACGGCGAAAACCATCCTCATCCCAAAACCGGGGAAGACGCCCAGCATCGAGAACCTCCGCCCCATCTCCCTGACCTCGTGCGTCGGGAAGGCGCTGGAGCACGTCTTGATGACCCGCTGGCAAAAGTATTTGGAAGACAACGACTTGTTCCCGGAGTCGATGATCGGCTTCAGGAGCAAGTTGAGCACACAGGACGCAATGATACAGCTCAAGACTGAAATCATCGATGACAAGACCAAGACGCGTGACAACAAGGCCATCCTGGGGCTAGACCTGCTGAGTGCATTCGACAAAGTCAAGCACGCGGCGGTTTTGGCCCAAATCAGCGAACTGAACATGGGAGTCCGGACGTACAACTACGTGCGCGAGTTCCTGTCAGAACGCACGGCAGAAATCCACGTCGGTGACATCACGCTCGAAGAGAAGAAGCTCGGCAGCATTGGGACCCCACAGGGCTCGGTGATCTCACCGCTGCTCTTCAACCTGGTGATGATCGGGGTCGGCCGGCGCCTGAAGTCACTGGCGGATGTGCGCCACACCATCTATGCCGATGACATCACGTTGTGGGTCCCGGGTGGCAGCAACGGGCACATAGAGTCGACACTACAGCAAGCAGTGGAAGCCATCGAGAGCCAACTTGACGGATCAGGACTGGTATGCTCCCCGAGCAAGTCAGAACTCTTGGTGTTGCCACCGAAGGGTGCAAGAAGGAAGACGGCGGAAGAGGAAGCCGCGGCAAAAGACAAGATCATAATCCGAACCAGCAACGGACAGGTGATCCCGGAGGTCGGGAAGATCCGAGTGCTGGGCATGTTAATCGAGAAACGTCGCACGAACGGCGAAACCATCAATCGCCTTTCGGCTAAGGTCACCGCGGCCACACGCCTCATAAAGAGAGTCGCCAACAGAAAGGCTGGCATGCGAGAGGACAGCCTGCTACGGCTAGTTCAATCGTTTGCCATAAGCCACGTGGCGTACGTCGCCGCCTTCCATAACTGGCGGTTAGACGAACGAAACAAGATCAACGCGATGATACGGAAAGCCCACAAGGCCGCACTCGGACTTCTCGACTGCACGAGCACCGAGAAGTTGCTGGCCCTCGGCGTGCACAACACGCTCGAGGAGATCGGAGAAGCACAGCGAGCCGCCCAAATCGAGAGGCTCAAGGAAACCAAGACGGGCAGGGCCATCCTCGCTAGACTGGGTCTAGACCCCGGTACGAGCGAGGAAGAGCTATGCGAACAAGAAGACGTACCCGAAAACATCAGGAGAGGAATGTGGGTCTACCCCGTTCCAAAGAACATGGACCCCGAACACAGCGGAGAACGGCGGAAGGCTCGAGCCAAGGCCATGGTCGAGATGCACGCTGAGATGCCGGGCACGAGGTACGTGGACGCGGCAGAGTATCGAGGCAAGAAGACGTACGCGGCGGTGGTCATCGACGCCAAGACCGGCTCAACAGTCACCGCGGCAAGTGTCCGGGCACGTGAGGCGAGATGTGCCGAAGAGGTGGCTATAGCCTTAGCCATCGCGGACCCACACACCAGGACCATTCTGTGCGACTCTAAAGGGGCCGTGCGGAACTTCGCCAGAGGGAGAGTGTGTAGCAGAGCAGTGAGGTTGCTCGCCTCTCTGGACTTCGCGAACAGGCACGTGACAGTGAAGTGGTTCCCCGCACACGCGGGGAACGAAGTGTCAGAACGATATGTGAACCACAATGAGACGGCGAACTCTACCGCGCGAGTGTTAACTGGCCGCGCGGCTGGAGCGAACCCGTCTGCAGAACTGTGGGGGGAAACCAAAGACAGGATGGGGACATATAACGAAATCACGACATACTATAGGATGAGAAGAAGAGAAATGGCGCCGCCGCACCCCGGCCTGGCCAGGGAGCAAGCGGTGGTACTAAGACAATTGCAGACGGGTTCCTTACTGACCCCGGTCATCATGAAGCATGTGTGCCCCGAGCAATACGAGGACGATACGTGCAAAGTGTGCCGCAGCGCGCGGGCTACGATGGCTCACATCCTGTGGGACTGCTCGGCAAGACCTACAGAAGCGTCAATGGAGACAAAGATCCCGCCGTGGTACCTGACCGCGGCGCGGAGCAGTGACAAGGACGTACAACTACAGGCCGTCCAGCAGATCCTGGCGGCACTTGAACAGCATCGCCCGAGCGAAAGCCGAGAGGGTCCGGCCGCCCAGCGCGGGCAGGCCGGAGGACCTCGACGCTAGTAGCGAGGGAGCTGCCTAGTAAAGAGCCCAGCCGGAAAGACGTAGGGCCGCGTCACGGCACTTCGGTAACGGAGGCCGCCTGCAGGCGATTTTAATAAAGTCTACACTCACTCACTCACTCTTTCTAGCAAGGCATTTTTGTTTGAAGATGAAGCGGACTTGAAGGGGGTCGTTGTAAGCTTGGTCTTACGGTAAGGTGGCTTTCCCACTTTGAGTGTTGAAGCACGTGCAGCACGTGAAGCACGTCCATCTTCACGACCAGTGAAGCACGTCCATCTTCGGAAGGAGCATCGTCGCAGAAAATGGCTCTAACTCTTGTTAGAAACTATACCGAAACAAACTGAGCGACCCTAAACTAGAGTCGCCCTAAATTAGCCGTTAGGGCGACTCTAATATTACTGCGAGTTTTATTTACTTTTTAAAATTGAAGTTGTGAATATTGTGGAATTCCCGTCTGCTGCCAATACATGAACTTCTACCGGAGGAAAATAGACAGCGCCATGTTTTTCTACTACTGGAGTAAAACTCTAGTTCGTCAAAGTTCCATTCAGTTCATTAAACAGGAAGTATGCTCATTAGCAAATTACAAACAAATGTGTTTCGCTTCGTGCACCTTTCGGACTACGGCGCCATCAAATCATACTGTCGCCTGCGTTGAGGCTCGGCGCCACAACTTTGCTGGTCATCCTTCTTCATAGAGTGAAATGGGCAGTGAATTTTTAAGTGCAGGGGACTTTGTGGGCTCGCCTTGTCGTCGTCGCTCGCTCGCTGGTCTCAAGTAGATGAAAAGAGAATTTATCAAAACAAGTCACAGCTAGGACCAGCTGTAGTTAGCTACTACACGGGTCGAAAGGGCACAGGACATACCCAGTGTGCTACAGAAACAAAGTGAACATCACACAAGTTCACAAAAAAATGACCGCGTATCTGCTTCTTTCGTTGCAAATGTCGTCAAAAGACGATAGTCTTTGTAGACATTTGCAAAGGAAATGCCCCCCTTTGCTTTCCCGCTCACCTCTCATGCTGTTCCTGTACCGTCGCTCTCATCCCAAGGTAAACACACTAACGGTTTGCTCAAGGCGATTTGAATTTACCGCGTTCCACTGCTACAGGCCTGGTTCCTCGATGCCAGCGCTGCAGTACGGCGGAGACGCGCGCGAATGGAGGCGGCCGACTACAAGGTTAAAAGAACCGCGTTACCAGTGCTCCACATGCGTTCCAAGCAGAACGTGGAACCTAGCTAGTAGAACCTTTCGTTGCTGTTGCCGCGTGATTCCTCATATGCCGCCAGGAGATGGCGCGGGCAACAGCAAGCGGCGGTTTTCTGCAGTACATGTAGAATGCCATTTGCTATCCAAAAACAAGTGGCCATGAATTTTTTGAAATAAAGGAACAATGTAAATATCCCTTGTGTACTAATTTCCTGTCTTATATTGGCGTAATGTCTTGTTCTTATTCAACAAAGTTGACAAGTATATGAACATATAAACCGGGCTTAGACGTTCACATTTGGCTGTGAGTATATAAGACTATTGCGCAATATTTATTTTACTTTGGCCGGGTGGCTGAATAGAGTCACAGACAGACCAAAATTTCTGCGTTTAAGTCGCCCAAGACATCGTCTTTAAAAACAAGGTCCACAGCCCCGAAGTAGAGCCACACACGGCGTTCCGTCGTCGCAGCATAACTCGGAGACTTCAAAAGTCAAGTGGTTTATATAGTCATCAGCATTCGAAACTCGTGAACCGCAGGCGCTTGTAATGCACCTCCCCGTTGTTTAGCGCTAAGAAACCTGAAGGTGCATTTGAGGCAAAATATACGTAATTAACAGGCAGCGTCCGCGTTCATTTAGTTAGGAACGCTCGTTGGGTTGGTTTTTACGATAGTAAGTGAAAAAAATTGGCCGCGTATCTGCTCCTTTCGTTGCAAATGTCGTCAAAAGACGATAATCTTTATCGGCTATTGCGAAGTAAATGCCTCCCTTCGCTTTCCCGCTCACCTCTCATGTTGTTCCTCATGCGTCGCGCTCCTCCCAAGGTAAAGACGCCAAAGGTTTGCTTAAATCATTTTAAATTTCCCGCGTTCCACTGCTCCAAACCGGGTGTCTCGATGCGAACGCTGCCGTACGGCGAAGACGCGCGTTAATCGAGGCGCCCTACTTCAACGTTTATAGAACCGCGTTTCCCTACTCCACGTGCGTTGCAAGCAGAACGTGGAACCTATCTAGTGGAACCTTTCGTAACTGTTGCCGGTTGATTTCTTAAAATGGCGCAAGAAGCTATAGTGGCGCGGGCGACAGCAGGCGACGGCGGAGTGAATTCTTTTTCTGCAGTTGATGAAGTATTTAAATTCGCAAAAGCAAGCCTGTTTGATTTTTTTATAAAGGAACACTGCAAATATCACTTCTGTATTGATTTGCTGTCTCATATTTGCGTAATGTCTTGTTCTTCTTCAACAATGTTGACAAGTATGAACCTTACACCGGACATAGACGGGTAGATTTAGCTGTGACTATATAAGACTAATGCGCAGGCATTGTTTTGCTTGGGCCGGGTGGCTGAATCGAGTCACAGACAGACAGACAGACCAAAATTTCTGGGTTTAAGGAGCCCAAGAAAGACTATCGCCTTTAAAAAAGTGGCAGTGCAACGCCGGCACGTGCGGGAGGAAAAGCAGGCACAAAAAGAACAAGACTCCCGCTGGCGCAGTATCAGGCAGGGGTCGCGCGGGCACTGCGAAGGAGGGGAATTTGATTTGCATTGGGTGGTACCATGCAGTGAGAGGATAACGGCGCTAAAGCCCGTTATGGCGAATCACTGCTCAGTGCTTCCGACAGCTTTCACATTTAGTGGAACGGCTTTAACTTTTTGGGGACTACGTAACTCCCTCCTTTGGGCAGCGTTTCTTCAGCGCGGAAAGAGAATAAAGCCGGCTTAACGTTCGTTTGTCAGGTACATTTCCATTCTTACGAAAGCCCTGAACTCTCTGCCAGCACGGTACTTCTGCATCACGGTACGTATTTCTCCTTTACACGTGCATGTTGTATACGCAGGCCCGCCTCACTCATCGGCCTCGAACTTACGACACAATAGCGCAGTCAGTGTTGGAGTCATCGTTCATACAATTAGGCGATGAGGTAACCCCGCTCGTTTTTCAGGAGGTGTTACCCAGTCGTCAAACGTTATCTGCCGCGTCGTCGGCGACTGCCACTTCATTAGTCTACTCGATAAAGCATGCCCTACGGTCACTGAAAGGGAGCTGTGACTGAAAGCGTCGGCTGGTGAATGAAGATTACATTTATCTGAAACACTTTATCTGGTGTGTGTGTGGTGGTGTGTGTGTGGTGGCGTGCGTGTGCGTGTGGTGTGGTGTGTGCGTGTGTGTGCGTGTGGTGTGTGTGTGTGTGTGTGGTGTGGTGTGTGTGTGTGGTGTGGTTGTGTGTGTGTGTGTGTGTGCGTGTGTGCGTGCGTGCTTTTGGCGATCGCGTTAAGTAGGTGAACCGAGACATGTGGTTTAGCCATCACGTGTCATAAAGAAAATGCGACGTAAGGCCTGCCTTCGCAATGAAATTTTTTTGAAGAAAGTGCTTTTTCTTTACCCTCAACTTTATCGGAGGTCTGTGACTTGATAGTGTTCTGTCCACTAACGACAGCACCGCTGACTTTCATCTTTCCCTGCCTTCAGCGACCATTGGATGGTCCCGTTCCACGACGCCAGCTTTGTGCTCTGGTGGCCCCGGAGAACACATTCAACTCAATCTCCCTAGCGCCATGAGCTATATTAAAATTCTTGTTCTCACTTTTCAGCCACATCGATAAAAAAACGACATAATTATTCTTAAATCATTCTTTCGACAAGCAAAAAGATTACCAGAACATATATCTGGTCACCCGGCCACCACTCCGTCGAAGGGAACGAGGGGGCACACGCCGCTGCCCGTGGTCATACACACTGGGCCGTCACCCTAGAAGGAGAAAACAACGACCGACCTACCCCAAAGCCAGCATTACTCCACACATGCAGCGAAATCTTAGTACACTACAAAAACGACCGCCGTCGCTTCCCACCATCCACTTCACAACTAACTCGCGTCGAAGAAACCACTTACCGGCGCCTACAAACCAATTCTAACCCCATAACACCTTACTAAACGCTATGTACCCCACCAAATACCCTGCCACCTGTAACTTCTGCCATGTTGCTGGTACCCTATACCACGTGGTATGGGAGTGCCAACGTTCCCCAACTCTAACCCCAAATCCCAACCTACCTATGAGCAGTGGCATGAAGCCGATGACGAGCTCCGAGCTATCGGACGAGCGGCGAATGGTGGGACGGGACCGGACGGCCAGGCATCTCTTGAATAAGGATGCCTCTCTCTGGGTGGAGGCTTTAAGAAATCCTCCGCTCAGCAGTATAATAAAGCTTGTCTCTCTTTCTCTTAAAATTTGGGGGAACCGAAGTGAGCCCGTACATTTAATGTCAAACCCTCGCACGTTAGTAATGGCCATAAAGGTCACACGTTAATCATCCTGGCAGAGAATTAGTGTTCGGCGGCGGGTTTGTAACCCTTGGACGCCGAGAAGTATATGCCGCCACACGACAGGGCGTGTCTGCTGATGTTCGTTAAACTTTGATCGGGTGCGGTCCACGCCATCACCTTTTAAAGTATTGGGTTACTCAAACGCGAAGATTTTGGTCTGTCTATCCGCGACCTCCCTTTCATCGAGAGGCCATGGTCTGCCTGCCTGTCCCTCCATCCAACCTTCAGGCCAAAAGTTAAGCAACTCGCCAAAAAGACGTATATTAAAGCAAAGCTTTCTACCTCTACCAACAACGGTTTCGTCGTGGCGTGCGCCACAAGGAGCTCCCAGCGCGGCTGAGGAGGGGGAGGGCGCTTTTCACTCCCGGAGCACAGCGTAGATGGCTCGGGGAATGGGCCCAGCGTTCCCCGCGTGCCGGAGTCTGCTCACCCCGGCGGGCGCGTCAGCGGTACCACCGTCGGCTTTGTTGTCTGCTTTAGCGGTGGTTGTTTTGGGCCTGTTTTGGCGCAGCTTCGCATCCATTGCGTGCTTCCTTCGCACGGCTTGATTAACTTGTTTGGCAGCACCTCCTGGGTAACCCAGACCCGACGGAATTAAACGGTCGTACGGCAAAGCTACGTTAAAGATCTGTTTGCAGGGTGAGAAAACCAAATGTACAAACCACATACAGACATCTCGCCGCTAGAGAAACGATGCCTTTCGCGCACTGCTTATCAGGAATGGGAGTCCGTTTTCACCAATTCGGTCGTGTTTTTATTTATTTATTTAAATATTTTATTTATTTATTTATTTATTTATTTATTTATTTATTTATTTACAAATACTACAGGCCCTATTCGGGTCCAAGTAGGAGTGGGTACATACATAGTACAGCAACATTAATTACCGCTACCGCTAACATATATTTGATTAGAATCGAGATAAAGTTTTAGAATAAAAGTTATAGAATCAAGCTTTAAGAGGCATTGTATACAAAAGGCGAAAGGAGCAACTGGATCTGAAAAATAGCGATTATAAAAGTTCCATCTGCTTTCTCGCAATTTCCAAACATAATAAACTAACTAGGTTAAATCTGTATAAATGGGAATCACTAAGCTCACAAGTCGAATTGTTTAGGTGTCTGCGTTTGTGTCGCGCGGTGGTGTAGCCCCGAGCTAGCACATCAGGGATGGCTTGGTTCCGCTGCCTCACCCTTCAAAAGACGCTCTTCTTCGCTTTCTTTCCGCCGGCACACGGCGGGTAGCAGGTAGGTTTTCACAGCGTCGTCATAGTCCTTGCCCTTGTGGCCTGAAGGGGTCGCAGTTACACACATTGAAAAAATTGGCTCCAATTCAAGGTGTGAAGGTGGTTGCAAAGCAAAGCTTTAAACGACACCCACAACAATTGCCCGTGCGACGTCACTTGAATCCACACACGTGGCTGTACAGAGACTGAAACCAGAGATTCTGCCATCCGTTACCTGGAATTCGCGGGGGCGGCGTCCCGAACGCAGCGGCGTCGGCCACGGCGGGCTACAGCGGTCTTCCACGCTGTTCTCAAACGATATGCCGTAGGCAAGACGTAACTTGTTTACTTCATAGCGAGAGATGAGCCGGAGCCAAAAAACAATGCCCCGACGGGCGAGGTTACAGTACAGGACTCGAGCAGAGTGACAGCATTGATTCACTGCTCAAACAGGAATGAAATACACCGCTTGGGGGGGGGGGGGGTCGTATTTATACCCAAAGCGCTAACGGTCGGAACAAACGTTCCCTCTAAAATGTGCACCCGACACGAACGGCACAGGCACACACAACACTATTTCAGAGTTCGTGAGCAGTCGGTAGTAGCGGCGCACGCTGAGTCCGAGAGAGGGGGAGAGAGGAGGTCTCTTGCAGCGGACGCGGGGCTTCTGTGTCCTTGGGGCAGGTCTCCACGTGTTGCGTCAGCACGCCATCGAATGTTGATCGCGCCGATAGATAGGCGCCAGAGATCCAGACAAGTCGAGGCGTGCAAGCGTGAGTCACCGACAGGGGGGGGGGGGGTGCTGCTTGAAAGGCGCACGTAGGAGCAAGTAACAGACGACACAAGCGCTGACGAACAACTGTGCGATTTTAATTCGCAAGAAAATATATACGCTTCGAGCTTCGCGATCGCTGCGCCGCCTGCCTCCGCTTCTCCGCGGCGTTGACGGGACTTGCGCTGCGTGCCTGATAGGGGTTCGTGTAGTATTTTGGTTTTGTTTCGCTTTTTTTCACGTTTCCTCGCCCTAAAAAAAACTTATGGTGACGTCTTAGGCAAAAAGTACGTCTAAAAAAGGTCACTTAAAAAGCAGCTGCGTCTTCGTAGAGTACGCGATCGCCTGCAAGAGTACCCGGGGACGCGGTTCTGCGCACTTCGGCGCCGCTCTTCCGGGCGTCGGCGACGGCAGCAACATATCGCCCATGTCACCTCCAAAACATCAGGCAACAATATGAATTCTTACTGTCATCACTAGTTTAGACCTGATACTGGCACAATGAGAGTTGGCTTCATTTGCAGCCGTGGACAACGAATGCGGCTTCTTTTCGAATGTATACGCGCAGAAAAATATGTTTCGGGGATGTGATTACCCAATCCGGACAATAACTTATGCCTTTTATAAAATGTAAACCACGCGAAAATCTTAAGTATATTCGAAGCCTGTGCGTCGTTAAATATGTGCCCACACGCCATATAGCAAGAACCAAGGCAAGTTAATGAAACCACGGAAGAATAAATGCTGTGCAAGTGCGGAATTAAGAAACATAATAGCTCTAACGGAAATGAAAAAAAAAACAGTGCAGCTTGTGACATGCTAAAGACGTTCGTCGAAACTTAAGCCAGGCAGGGTTCACTAACTATACGCGAAATGCACTGCTATTTCGCGAAACATCAGTGAGGGGGGGAGGGGGGAGACGCTGTGTACAAATACGGAGCGGAATCAAGCAATGAACGTTTTAGTAATCCCACACACAATCTCCCTCCGTTTTGTTTTTCTGCTTCAACGAAGAGCTGATCGTACGGGGGCCGCATTTTTGGAAGTATACAGGGTAGGCTGTTCAACAAGCGATGAAAGGTGTCGTTGGAAGAGTGTGGTATGTGATAAGACCCTCTGATTTCAGTTTATGCTTCATTCTGCATGCTCCCTGTGCCATATGACGATATCTCGAAGAAGCATGCAGTCGCGGACACGGATTGTATTCTAAGCCCGTCTCCGCGCTGCTCGCAGAGGATATATGTAGCACATATATGTTTGCGGGCGCTCACCTCACGACAAGACGACTCGTCGTGTGCTGATCCCCGAGTATAATTATGCATTGTCCATCGTACTTTTGTTGAATATTCCTGAAATTAACACAGACTGGCTAGTAAATGGTGGTGATCAATATCTGAGGCATAATATTGATAAACGTAATTAGCATGCTGTCAGGTATGCGTGCTCCGCTGACTATGTAAGCTCACAAAACCGATTTAAATCACAGTGTATAGCCGTAGCATGAACATCTGAGGAACCGGTGGCTACGGAGACACGGCTAGTAAATTCAGGCCAGTGTAACTACAATCGGCTCCATCATACGTCGGTTCCGCGACGCTGGCCTGTGACACACACCTGGCGCTTATACAGACCGAATGTACCACACTTAGATCGCGTCAGAAACATTTGCACTCTCGTAAACACACCCCATTGCGAACAGAGTGACTGCTCCACATAAACATAGATTTCAAACGCCCGCAAACGGTAAATCTCAGTCGTGAACGTGCCGGCGGCACTGGGGAGCGGGGCGCGGACTCCCGCGGCTGCTTTCGAAACGGGCCGCTAGGGGGATTTCAGTGGCGTCCCCACAGGCCGCGCTCGAGGCGTATACATGAAAAACTAGGGGAAGAGAAGGAAAGAGACATAAAGATACGAAATAAAATTTTGACAAAAAAAGGTGATAGCAACTGAATAGTGAGTATGGCAACGACAATCTTTCGCCGCGTGACGAATTGAAGACGGCTAGTCACGTAGGTACGTGATTTCTTTATTCAACAGGGCCACGGATGGTTCTCTGATACAGTCGCTCCCTTTCCTCTTGATTTGGAAGGCCTCGAAGATCTCCCTCTCCCTTCGCCCGCGGTAAGAGGTGAGTGTGGCGCATTCAGTGAACCGGGGGGTGCAGCCGCACGAGGCTCAGTGCGCTGACAGCGTGCCACCTGTAGAAGACCTGACTTTGTTGGCGTGCCCGACAACCGATGGACACCGCCCGATAACCGATGGGCGGCGAAAGGTTTGCTTTTAGTTGGTTGGTTGTTATATGTGTTTTACGGAATAACTCCGGGTTTCCGTATGAGTATGAGAGAGGTGGGTCACGTGACTATTTTGAACCTACCTAGCTTTGTTTGTCACTGTGGCCAGTCAGTGGCCTAGTGCGCGCTAATCAATGAGCCATCCTCACTCTCAACTTGTGACATCCCTGTTATGGGCGGGGTTTCTGGGGTAAAACAAAGGACATGGATGTTTTTTGGAGGATGGAAAGTTGAGAGAGGAGACGTGAGGAGACGAGAGCGCGGCGAGCCCCGCTCGACCCGCGATCATGAGCCTTGAATGTTGTAAATACGTGGCGTAAATAAAGTGTACATATTGACATCTTGCTTATTGGAGCAGTCCGTCGTCGGCTACGTGCCGTCGGCCAACGAGCCAGCCATTCGTCGCTTCATCGGATCAGCGATCGTCGACTTCGGCGACCGATGCTGCGGAGGGTCACATTTCTCTAATTTAACTCCAGGTGTCCGAAATACTAGCCTTTCACGTTTGGGCGCTTGCCTAGAGTACTACTGGGCGATAATGTAGGTTAATCGGGTAATTTTGCCGCAACTAAACACCTGGTAAAGCTATACTGTCGATTTGTCTTCGCGCATGGCAGCGATGCGGTTGTGTTTTCGGTGTTGTTCTGTCCCTTGCCTGACCAAGCCAAAGCCGTTCCAGTAAGACGTTTCAGAGTCACCTGTGAAAACAGCAAATTGTCGATCGGCTTAGACCTATAGGGTAGACCGTTTGCCCAGGACATCTCATCAAGCCCATCCCTCCGGAAAATGCTTGATGACCCTTATCTATCAGGATATTCATCCCCTGGTGGAGAAGCTAGCTGTTACGGATGAACGGTGGTGTGTGTTTGACGCGGCCCGTAGGCTTTAACAGCGCACATGACCCGCCGATGGGCTTTCTTGCAGAGCCCAAAGGTCTGTTGTGAAGACCACTTTTAGGACTAAACCGTGCGATTCAGTACACGCTGCGATGCTCATGCGACTTCGAGAATGCGGTGCGGCCAGAACCCTCTAGTGCATGCACCGGCTTTCCGCGGCGGTTTTTCGCTGCGTGGTTCGCGGTGTGATTCATTGCGACTCCGATACTGCGAGAGTGCTTTGCTGTGTGTGTGTGTGACTTTGACTGTTTCGACGGTGTGGCTTGCAGTTGTGTTGTGACGTTGTGATTGGGACTGTAAAGTTGGTCCTCTTTCTAACGAGGGTGGCAGTGCGTCTTAAAGCTCGCGCGTGGAACGTTTCTCTGTCCGTTCGATTTGCATGTTGTAGGCACGCCAGTGTTACCTTCTTGTACCATCGCTTTTCTCTACTCGCCATGCATCAAACGGGGTAAGTTTGGAATCGGCTTCTCGTCGTCGGAACGGAGGCAACTTTCTTGCAAGCCTCTCGCCCACCACGCCACCACAATGGCGCAGGTTGTAGTCGTAAGTCTTCGTCCTTTGTAACATCGTAAGTAGGTCTTGTGCTCCATCCCGGGTGTGTGGCACTCGAGGGGCTTTGTCTAGAAAGGACCGGTTACAGTTTTCGGCTGGCTGGCTTTGGAATTATTGTGCCGATTCCGTAATGCTTGGCTCACACGATCAAACGGTTTACTCGTGTACAGGGCGAGGTCATAGTCAAGGTTGCCTGCTGCGGAAGTGCGATTGACGACTCGCTGCAGCAGCCATTGTCAGTCGGGCGTATCCAGGTGTGGCCGGAAGTCAGTTTGTGATTGGTGGAGCCATATCCGGTAGTTTCATGCATTTATGAGACGTTAGATGAGTCTGCAGAGTTTCGGAGCCAAGGTAATGGACAGAATGTTATATAATTTTGAGGGATCTTTGTCAGGCTTTTCAATGGCGTGGACGTGCGTGAGCTTGAGGTTGTCCAGAACAGTGCCTATAGCCGAAAGATCGTCGGTGATGGCCAGAAGCACTAGGTGGATAGCTTCGTCCAGGTTGCGAAGGTGTTGCCAAGTCAGCCCACCATGTCCCGGAGCCGAACGTGGTTTGCCTTGGTGGAGGACAGCCTGGAACTCTGCTAAAGTGAAGGGGAAATCTAGTTCCTTAACAAACTGTAATACCGGTAACTCTGTTCTGGGGGTGCGTAGTGGGATAAGCGGGGGGGGGGGGGGGGAAGAATCAGCTATGAGTTGCTGTTCCACAGCTTCAGGCGTGCCCTTTAGAGTGAGTGTGGAGAAGCGTGGACTAAAGCTTGCGCTTGCCGGGTATCCCGCGCTACGCCCACCAAAACTTGGAGAGGCCGCCTTTTTTGCCAAGTCTCGCGCAGAGACTGTGCTATCATTCGTTGGCCAGACATGTAGAATATATAGAATACACTTTCATATACGGAGTATGTTGAATGCAAAGAATACAAAAAAGATCATTGATTATTTTGGCAATGAAACTACTCGCGGGCAATCATTTTTGGCCTTTCAGACGCTCTTATCCATGCAGTTAATATTAAGTTCTATCAATAGGGGCTTTATTTTGGGCATACATCGTGGTGCCTATTTCAAATGGCACTTATAGCTCTGAGGGCGTTGCTTTCAAATTTGGTTTCAGTAAAAAAAGAAAACCTACTTTGCTTATCAGCGGGAAGGAGTGAAGATAGCGCGGGCTCCTCAAGTGGGTTGAGCACCGACAGTCACTTCACGCGGATAAGGCATGTAGTCTTGCACTTTTGAACGAAGCCGAATTAGGGAGCAAAGCCCTTGAATGTATACATCCTCAGTTTTAAGCTCAAGGTTCAAGGCATAAACTTTAAGGCACATCCAGGTCTCGTTGCCAAAAAGACAAAATTTCAACCAATGGCTTATGGTCAGGAGTACGCCAAGCAAAATTTTAGATTTAGTAACATAAAAGGGAAGGATATTGAAAAGTTTGCCAACATTAGTGTATTTTTTGTGCGTGCAAACGACGTCCTCATAAGGGCTGGATTGCATTTGAGCGAGTTATCAGAAACTATATCTTTGAAGTAAAATCTTCTGCACGAGCTTTAAATTGCTGAATGGTGTAAAGGACGCAACGGATAACCGTACGTTCTTTAGCTGTAGAAGCAATGGTATTGGTTACCTATCTTGAATTATCTTGAATATGTGTCGTGAGTGTGTCAGTTGTGACGTAGGTTGACAGCGGGTACCTCAAGCCACAGCAATGGTCACTGGTGTTGACGCGTGCCGTGGGAGACCGAGACAGGTTCGGAAAGCCTGCCCTTTTTGTATACACTGGAGTGCTGGAATAGTTTTGCTGCATGTACTGAAAATAACGGGAAAGCTGTACGCCAAGGAAGAGGGAGCCCAACAAGAGTGCATTGTGCAGTTTGTGGGCCTCACCTGTGCAACGCAGGGCAGCCTGCCAAGGTGCTGACCATGGGTCCGAGCGAGCCAAGCCGTATACGGCAGCGGCGGCCCTTGCCACGCGCGTGCAGTCACTCCGAGAAGACGCAGTAGCTCCTCAGAACTGGATTGAATTCCCTGTTTTCCACGGTACAACAGCCAGCCCTGGTATGACACTCCTTGCCGTGGGGCATAGAGGGGGGTACCTGCCGACCGTACGCGTCAAGCCACAAAGCCCAACCGCGCCGGGCAGTTAATCGGCAGCTGTTGGTCCAGCGGCGTGAGCCACCGAAGCGCTGCGGGTGATGCGCCCCGGATAGGACCGGAACCGACCACCAGACTGACCGAGGAACCAATAATAACTTAAATCACCTGCGCAAGCAGGGCGCGCGAAGCCAGAGAGGGTGCATGCAAATCCGACTCCTGGTACGTAGCCGATCTCACGCTGGTGAGAAAACGGCGGCCGCTCAAGCCGAACCGAGCGAGCTGCGTGCGTGCACGGTACCTGGACGGAGCCGGGGCTCGGCCGTCTCTCCCGGGTCAGACCCACGCGCGCCCCCCGCGGCCCCTCGACTGGGGACTCTATACGTCACGCCCCACGTGGTCCACGGACCGGCGCGCATTGGTCAATCCGCGCCCCCTTAAGCCCCAACCACATGGAGCGATTTTGCAAGCGACTTGGGGAGCGACGCGACTAGCGGCGAACTACTTTTTCGCCGCGGACCAAGTCTCTCATCGAATCGCTCGGTTCTGGGCCGCCAGAAACAGTCGCTCGCCTCCCGGAAGTGGCCTCAGCGACTAGCCAATAGGAGAGCCCCTACGTAAGCACGCAACCTCCGGTTTTGGAAGAGAACGGGGGGAAGATTTTGCAAATCCACGCAGACGGCGTTTGCGGTGCAGCGGCAAAGAAAGCTTTGCGTGGCAAAGCTTGTGTACACGCTGAAGCAGAAGCAAGAAGGCTCCCGCACACACTGGGTGAGACCCGTGTGGGAAAAACGACGTCAAGAAAGCGAATTCTTCACGGCGTTCATGTTGGAGCCGAGAGACGAGGCGCAGAAGGAAAAGCGTGCGCTATCGCTAACCGAAACCAGTTTTAGAGATGCAATGAAGTGCAAAAAGCAAGGTAGAAAGGCGTAATACTTTTTAGTCACGCTTTTATGACAAATGAATAAAAAAAATGTTTGCAAACAACCAGCGTTCCAAGCGCGTTACTATGCGCAGTGCGCCAAATTGAAATCGCCATCCTCAGTCGCTCGAGCCGTCGCTGTCATGTGGTTGCCTCGGCGAGCGACTTCGGTTCGGCGACTGCGGATCCTAGTCGCGTCGCTCGTCGCGTCGCTGGAAAAATCGCTCCATGTGGTTAGCGCTTACAGGGGGAGGGCGCGAGGGGCTTTCCTCTCCCCTCTGGAAGAGGGGATCGCGGGCTAGCGTGCCCGCGTAATTGGGAGCAGTCTTATTAATATCCCCTCAAGTTACAGCATTGAGATCACGGGCGTTCCTGATTTCTTGTGCCAATGATGATATGAGCCACAGAGAATAAGGGCCTCTTCTCCAAAGAACCTACTTTGGCTCTCCAGAAAAGGTCTCTGCCACGTGGTCACTGCCGACCGCTATACGCCGACAACATAGAAGTTTTTCGCATCGGAGACCATTCTGCTATTATTGCACAAAGGGTATGCGTAAGGGGCTTTTGTGTAACGCAAGCACTCCTTTGCTGCTAGACACGAACTTCCAAACCCTGGCTATGCAGGTAAAAAGGAGTCAAGCAGGCGCCATTTTGGAGCCACGCGAGCACAAGCCGACAAGCACCGCCAGCTACCCAAAAATGTATATCTCCTCGACTATTCTGAAGCAAGGAATAGAGTTCACTTAGCGAATTCTCTCCCTGGATTCTCTAGCTCCGTCTCCCGTCTGGGCTCTCTCTGTCTTCCTGTACATAAGATTTCGAGGACATTCTGGCCTACTATGAAGACAGCGATGCCTCGGCCTCTTACGTGGACCTAGGTAGGTGGTTTGGCAATAAATGCTCTATCTCCTTTACTTTGTCGACTATGGTCTGGAGTAGCCCTCACGAAAACTTATTCCCACATTATAAGGATGACCGCCAGTATGCCTCCAATGCCTGTGGCGCTGAAGATACTACACGATGTACACCCAAGAACAGAAGTTTACGGATCATGAAAGCAGCAATTTTGAGTTATTTCTCTGCCGCACGGCAGCCCGGAGCGGTATTTTTCATTATTTCAGTACTTATACGACATCTCATGCATTCGACAGTTTGTCGGGCTACTATAGGAGACCTAAAACCTTGTTCATTTCCACTGGTCCGTAAACGTTTGATCGTGGCTGTACATTGCAGTTGTCTGAATTTACGATTGAAAAAGGTGTGTTTTCCACATAGCTCAGCCGATTTCACAGTTGGCCGGTAACATAGTAGACTGTCCTAGGATATTCGACCCGACGATCGGTACGACCGGAGAAAATCGAAGGTGTCCTCTATTTATAAACGATACAGGCTCAAAGAGGGTTCAACTTAAATTGAGAACGACTCAGCGGGCAATGAAGCGGAAGATGATAGGTGCAACATTAAGGGCCAAGAAGAGAGTGGAGTGGGTCAGGGAACAAACGCGTGTTAAGGACATATTAGTAGAAATTAAGAAGAAGAAATGGACGTGGGCAGGGCATGTAATGCGAAGGCAAGATAACCGTTGGTCACTAAGGGTAACAGAGTGGATCCCTAGAGAAGGCAAGCGTGACAGGGGGCGTCAGAAATTAAGTTAGATGGGCAGATGAAATTAAGAAGTTTGAGGGGGTAAATTGATCGCAGTTAGCACGGGACCGGGGTAATTGGAGATTAATGGGAGAGGCCTTTGCCCTTCAGTGGGCGTAGATAGGCTGGGGATGATGATGTTGATGGTGACTAGCTCAAATAAACAACTCTAGTAACCAATGAGAGGGCTATGAATTCATTAAGCAAATCTGTTGGGAAAGTTGGTGCATTATGATTCAAAAAATAGAGCGTGACTTGGACAACGACGGTAAAGAAGGACGACGGGACAAGCGCTCACTTGCAACTAACATTTATTGAGGCATCGTCGCATATTTATACATGAATCATCAGGAGCATGCGCACGCGCACTTCGGTACACTACATGGAACGTCGTCCTTCTTTACCGTCGTTGTCCAAGTCGCGCTCTATTTTTTTGAATCAGGGCTATGAATGCGCACATATTTTTGTATCCCGTTTACGGCCTTTCTCCTGCCTTATCATTTACCGACCCAGCAATTTTCCTGCATCATGGGATAGCGAAAACTCCCTGCCTTTCCATTCGCTTTATCCTATGCCTGCAGGCGCCATTCCGTTGATAATTCGACAGCAAAGGCTGGCAACAATGTCTCTACCTACAACTGCCAAATCTGTCTATTAGTCTCGCGTATTGACGCAATCTTCGGAAAAACACTTGTGTGCTCTCTTGTCGGCATGACGTTGCCCCACGCCGCTGCATCGATTGTGCTTTCCGATATCAGAAAAAGTTGCGTCACGGTGAACGGAAAACATCCACCATGCCATGGCCTTGACCGCCCGGCTACTGACGACACGCCTGATTGACTTCTTTGTACACTGGTTGGGTATGGGCTTTGTGATATGACCCAGAACGTGGTAATGACTCACCTCCAGCTCGTCTTCTAAATTACCGGCATGATTATTATTAACGCGTACCAGGAAGCAATTTTTAAGTGCACTACGTCGTGTGTTGTAACCTTTATTTCCTTGCACTACCTATGACACTGCACTCCGGCGAAAAATCTGTGGTTAATATTCATATCTCAAAGTTCCTACACAGTAACTTTATTCTGTTCCTTACACCCCTCATGGTAATGTACTGACAAAAGTAAAAAAAAAAAGCATTTAGGAATAATTGCAAGAAAAGTACTGCTTTTCATTCTTACAATTATCGCGTATGTGACGAATATGCGGATTCCGGAGGGTAATTTTATCTGAAACTAAGGCGTATGCCCTCTTATAAAAAAGGATACCGAATTGCGTTTGTCAAATTGTTGTTTGTGCTTGTATTTCACAGAGTGGCTAAAAACATACTTTTCAGCGATTATCCGCTCGCTAACGTAGTTTTTAATTTATGAAGCCCGAAAGACAAAACATATTTCATGCAACATTTGCGACCGGTTGCAACAACTACAGCAGGGATTAAAAATGACGCGAAATTGTATTGCGGTATGATTGGACAGTGTGAAAGCTTTTCAAGTTCACGCACGTGCACGGCGTGTTTCTGTCGATTTCATTTGTTTTAGCTAAAATTTTAGTATCATTGCAATTTTGCGACAAGCATGTATCGGAATGTAGTTCTTGTAGGCTTTTTCGGGGAGTTAACTGTCCTCGTCAGTTTCGGTTTTGCTTCCCTGCAACAGCTCGTTTGGCGTCCGGTGTCATCCTTGGTCGCATATTCTCGATACCTCCGGAATCAGGATGCCGCGCTTCTGCCATGCTGTCGGCTGCCCAATGGGTCGGGTAAGCTTGCCAACCCCGCTCAGGGCGATCAAGTATAGCATTATTCAGCGCTAAAGGAAGTACCGGGGAGTACGCAGTGGCTGAATGCTCTCAGCGCCATTGGAGATGCTCAATTGGGAGGCGTTTTTCCCGTACCTTCGAAGCTCTCTTGGATTCTCTCCGTAGTTACCACCAGGTCATAATAGGCGCGTTGACACAAGGTCCACAGCCGGCTCATCCCGGGAAACTCGACTCTTGCTTAGGATGACCAGACGTTCCGTTTTGGCCGGGACAGTCCCGTTTATAAGGGCCGCTTCTGCTGTACCGTCTTTTGTCCCAATAAACAATGAGGTCCCGTTTTCGCAGAACTTCATGGTTTCAAAATTGGCGCCAAGCAGGTTGATCAAACCAGAAATGAGCAGACTTACGGCAAGTATATTTTACAGATATGACCTTAATTACTTTAATATGCTTACCGGGAGAGTAAAGTTTAGATCTATTCTTATCGATCTTTCTTTGTTATTTCTTGATCTTTCTTGCCTAAGACGATTTGCAGAGGCGTAATTTCATCAGAGCAGCATTGTCAAGCAAAACATTAAAAAGAACCAGAACAGTGGAACTTTTAATTCAGGTATTTCGGTCTCTGAGAGGTAGGTGCAACTTTAAAGAGATATCACAGATTTTCACGGCGCCGAGATTTCTCGCGTCGCGGAGCTGGCCCTGTGTTTTCCTAGAACCAGGGCTCTAGTGAAGGGCGTTCTCTCTTTTTTTTTTCCCCGTTGTGAAACCGACGTGGACATCACTTCGCTGTCAACATTGCGTGCAATTTCCAGTAAGCAGGCCCAGGGACAAGTAATCCCCCAGTGTTTACAAATCACTTCAGTGCCTCTTAAAATATTTCTCTGGACACGTGCAAGTCACGAAGAAGCACCATCACCAGGACGTCCTCCTCTTTTCACGAACCGAGAAAAGTCTTTTTTTTTTTTTCCTGGAGAGATATAGACTTAGCGGCATGCGTCCTCATAGGTACAACCCTGCATCCGTTTCGCGCAGAAATGCGAGCAAATACGGGTGTGATCGCCATGTCCAGCTCTTGAGATCTGGAGGTCTCCCAGGATTGATCCCCATTCCCCGCTCGCTGAACTGCTGAACCGCACTGAACCGCTCGGCGCTCGGTCTGTAGCAAATCGTCCGTGTCAGCTGCTCACGCGCTGTGGTCTACAAAAGGGGCACGTGGCAGCAAACGTCGCGTGGCAGCGGGAAGGCCAAACGTGAATAAGTGCAGAGGCTAGCCTCTGCAGTGACCAAGTAGTTAGTGGTTTTCTTAGCTAAGAGAACCCCGACTCCAAGCTTCCGCAGCAGCGAGCAAGACTACTGGGGAAATCAGTTCCACGCGGTCGACGGACAACGCGGCTGGCGCGGCGGCGGTTTTCCTTTTCCACTGGCAGTTCTATGGTTGACACCAGAACAAATGGGTTTACCCATGCCCTGTCCGTGTTTTGTGGATTCGCCGGGACGCGTATGCTCCCTGCCCACACGTACGGCCGGATCGCACCTGCCACGTAGGCTTTCTCTGGCCACTACCACTTCTTCCAGTATCCATCATAGAAAAACTGCTGGTGGAAAAAATGGCTGCGGCTTATTAGCTCAGCTAACTCCGGATATGCAAAACAAAAACATGGCCTAGTCTGGTTGAGGCACTTTGTTAGCCTTTGATTTAGCTGTAATTATTATACCATTTGTCGGAAGCCTGCCTTTGTCTACGGTTGTGGTCCCGCTTCCGGCGTTTTCCGAGCCGAACGGCTTGCCTCCGCGGCGTGGTCAGACACCGCATGTCCATGACGGCTTAAAACCAGATCAAACCAGCCTCCAGCTACCGCACAACGCTCACAGAAGACGGCCCGGCCTCGCTCTCATTGATGGACAAGCTCGCATGCACGCGGCGAGTCAGGTGGTCAGGCGCGACCAGCTGCGGAGAGCGCATGCGCCAAGCCGGCAGCAGCGAACGCGACCGTCACCGGAGCTTGGCAAGGTGAGTCACGTGATACGTTGCCAAAGGGTATGGCGCAGCTGCGGTCAAATGAAGGACAAATTTACCGCCACGGTGAAACCGCGCTCGACGAGATTCAAAAGAGAACCTCCCCTGCGCACCGCCTGCTCTACTTCCACTGCGTATAACTGACCACCCCAGTGGGCTCGCTCGGTGGGTGCAGGTCCTGCTGTGGTGACTTCGATCAGGATTGGCATTATACCCGCCCCCTCCCCCCCAGTGACCCACGCTTGGCCTGCCCACTATTCCCAGCTATCATGCACCAAGATTTTAAAAAAGAGCAATGGCGTTACTCGAAGAAAATCTGGTGCGTAATGTTTGCAGTACTGTGGAGAAGCGGGCAGTATTTTTTTTCCTTAATGAGACTTAACTAAAAAATTGTAATTAATTACCTAACTCGAGAATTACTGTCCTAGTCACTGAAGTGTCAATGAGGCACTTGCAGGTACCCACGAGGGGCATCTAACGCGGTATTTTCAGCGACGAACTAATTGCGTACTCATTTATTCTGACTCATAAAGAAAACCCGCGAAATATGAAAAATACCACGTGACGGCGCTTCCGCGCGCATTGGTAAAGCAGCGTCCCCAAATAAGCTGATTGAAAGCAACTGCGTTCGCCTGTCACCCGCCCGAAGAGACAGCGCATCACCTTGATAATGGGATGCATGGAAGGAGCAGCAACAGCAAGATTCGTGGGGCGCGTGTGCATTCATTCTGGCTACCTCAGAGGCAGCCTGTTTGAGGACATTGCTTTACGATGCGCGCTAATGCGCGCGGAGCGCCGTCACCCTGGTATTTTTCACATTTCCACGGGTTTTTCTTTATCAACAGAATAAATGAAACAACGCAATAGTTCAGTCCTGAAAATCCGCAGTTAGATGCCCCTCGGTGGGTTACCTACAAGTCCTCATTGACACTTCGGTGATTAGGACAGTAATTCTCGAGCAGACATTAATTACTTAATATAGTCTCATTAAGGAAAAAATACTGTCCGCTTCTACACAGCACTGCAAACATTACGCACCACGTTTTCTTCGAGTTACGCCATTACTCTTAGCTGGGACACCGTGTATATCACGCGCCGTTTGCGGACACCTGCCCCTTTTAAATTTGTCTGCTTCCCGCGTCAGAAGCTGATGCTGAACACCTAATGTAGACTTGCCCAGCTCCTAGAATGTAATGAATGCAACACGTTTGAGGCACAGGGCTCCATCTTTGTAGAACCCCAGATCTTAAAAGGACAGACACCGATTTCGAGGAGCATATGGTCTCTATTCCAAATGAAAGCGCATCACTTAAAATACCTAGAACTGAAGCGGTTTTGCTGAAAGGGTGATTGCATTTTTGAAAGCGACTTTTTTAGTCCTACCAGCCTTATGTAGGCTGCCAAGAGGAATGCTTGCAACCATGACAGCGAGTGGTACGGTAAAATGTATATTCTAGTTCACTCTAGTAAAATGCATTTAACCAGGGGCAGATCCAGATTTTTTATGAGAGGGGGTCAGCTTCTGTCATGGATGGTGATGATGATGAGGAGGAGGAGGAGGAGGAAGAGGAGGAGGAGGGGAAAACCTTTTTTTATTCACCGATATTCGGAAAAAAAATTCAAGAAATAGAGAAAAGTCTCAATTAGACTTTTTCTAGGACTGAGGGGTCATCTTCTTGGGGGTATAAATTTATGGGAGGGGGCAGGACATCCGGACCCCCCCCCCCCTCTGGATCCGCCAATGCATTTAACTGTACGTGGGATGAAGAGAAGCATTTGAGAACTTATCCCCGGGATAAAACAATAACAAAATGCGGTCTTTGCTATACTTTCATCTGGTTTTTCAATATATTGCGTGAAGTATAATGTCCATACCACTGTCGTTTATTTAGACCGTGCAAATGTGAAGCTTCGCACCTGTAGTCAATGGAGAAGCAAGTGACTCGAAGCCGTCCCAAATGGCCGTGAATTTCAGCAATAAACTTGGAAGAAAAAGAAGTGTCTCGTAGGCCAAGCTCTGGTTCCTGCTCACTACTCCTTACCAGCTTGAGGGTAGGGAAGGATGAGTGGGACATTAGCAGTGGCGGTTAATTTGCAGACGCGCAGGGCGAAGGAAGGTGCACACGCACGGAATTGCTCCATCAGTGACTCATGAAAGCAGCAAGTGATCCAGTCATCTAAATGTTGGACAAGTAGCCTAACAACACTTTAAGTTAACAGGAAATCGTTGCGGTCCTGCAATGCCCGAAACTGTCATGGCAGTGCCTACTGCACTTGCGTTGTAACACCATGCCCATTGCCCTTGCAAATGGCATGTGTCTAACAAACTGCAAGGTGAAATCATGGGGCAGCTTCTGACAAAGAGCTCTTGCTACAAAAAGGAATCTGCAACACCCTGAAGTGGGCGTCACTGAAATTGCTGAAATTGCTCAGCCATACCAGCACGCCTTCACAGTGTGCTGCGGCCACCCAAACAGCGCTGCTGTCTCTGTGTCCTTCCGAAACGCATCCTTTTCATCATTGATGGCCAGGGTGACATATCCTCAAAGCCTGCCTCTTACCAGTGTCCTAGTTTGGAACCATCGGCGGTGCAGGTGCATTTGTGCGAGCAAACAGAATTGGTCACGTATCCAGCTCTTTTGCTGCAACTGTTATTGAAAGACAATAGTCTTCTGCTGTCACTGTCATGTAGCTCCTGGTCCTGTCACGTTAGTCTTTCCTTCCCTCCCTTCCGTTGTTTGTCACGTATCTTACTCGTCCAATTGTGAAAGCAATGTGAAAGTTCAAAGCAATGTGAAATGGTTAACAGAAGGCCAGTACGCCTTCTGTTAACCATTTCACTGCCTCTCTGCAGCTAACTTAGGAAACCACATGCACACACCCTGCCACTCCCAAGAAAACTCGTGCAAAAAATTGTTGAAGAGATGTTGCGCCATCTGTTGAAAAGTCCCATAAATGCTCAGATTGTGTCAAGTAAATTTTAGATAACACATGAAGTGCGTTTTTTTTTCATCCACGTCGCTACAGTGACTTGTAGCGTCGCTTCGTCTTAGCCATTTTGTCTGTAGCAGGTTAGATGTGAGCAACCCAGGCAGCACAGGACTATTCGGCCTAAAACAGGCCGGTGTACTTTGGCCGGTGATTTTCTGTCCGGCCGTTTTCCGGCAGCCATGTTCGGCCCATGTCCAAATGTGGGCCTTTTGGCCGTATACGGCCATACTCCCATGGCTGTTTAACGGCCAGTGTCCGTCGGCCAGTCGACCGGCTTACGGTCATACGGCCAGATTCCAGCCGTAGGGCTCCGGCCATTCCATAGCCACCCGTGTACGGCCGAAGTACGGCCGCCGGAGGACAGCCGAGATGCGGTCGTCGGACTCCAGCCGGAATAAAGCTACCGGAAATACGGCCGTGCTACGGGCATTGGAGTTCAGCCACAGTACGTTAGCTGTACTGAGGCCGGTCACTGCATGTCGCGCAAGCAGATGACTCATTCACGCGGTGCAGAAGCAGCACAAACCCAGCATTTTGGGTCCAATGCAGCCACATCAAAGTGAGCTCGCGCGCAACCACCAGCCGTCAAGCTTTCAGCACAGCCTTGCTTAATTACCAGCCTCAGTTGACAGCAAAATTCATTTATTAAACAGTGCTCACAAATTGTAGTTCCTTTAATTGCTGCGCCTCTTTTACTGTCGAACACAGAAAATATTCAGTTCTTTGTAGAGCTTGAATAGATGTATTGTCCAGGTCCTGATATCCTCTGTGAGGCGGCTTACCTGTAATAAACGGGGAAAGAGGAGGGGGGGGACGAAGGGCGCATACTTTAGTGGGTTGAATTTCGGAGAGATAAATTGCGCTGCTTTTAGGCAATTTCATTTAGGGGAATATTCCGGAAAACTTTCGTGCTATGACTACATAAACTATTTTTATAACAGTTGCTTGACCAATTTTGATGTATATAAAACCGGCGTGATTGCCTTTACGAAGCGTTTTGGTTCTCAAAAAACACTCAGGAGCATTTATTATAACTCCTTCACAAAAAAGTATGTCCAGTTTTTGCCCATTTTTCTTGAAAAGACATTTTCTACTTGGTCAACTTTTCTGATGATCTTGCGCCGGGCTAATCCTAAGAAGGAGCGAACAGGTACTTTCATTTTCAATCTATTTTAATGTTGTTTTCATGAGTATACGTCCACATCACTTAATAGTCCAAAAGAACTTAATTTTGTTCTAATGTCATACTACGTTCAAAAAATTCTAGACGCGTTGCGAATGACGCTCTGCTTCAGGTGGCTGCACTTGTATCCCTTTGTGTTCACGCAAGGAAAGGCGTAAAATTAGAGTTACATAATTTGTTGCAAACCAATAACATAGCAATGGTAGCATGCATACAGAAAACCTTGCATACTGCAACGAATAGGGCAATAAATATTTTATTGGTCAAGGTTGAATGCGTAGGATTCTCAACCCGTCGGAGGCAAACTTGCGCCTCTGGAAGTTTATTTATTTATTTATATATTTCTATTTATTTATTTATTATTTATTTAAGTATTATTTATTTATATTTATTTATTATTTATTATTATTTATTTATTTATTTTTTGATGCCTGCTGGCCTTTGCATGCATTACAGAAGGGAGATACATAACACTAAGCAATAAATATGAGAAAAATAACAAAATAATTCTACAAAGCGCGCTGAAAATCGTCAATATAAACAGGTAATGCAGTCATACGTGGAAGATAATTACACTGCAGTATTGATGTAAAATAAAATGAATCGCGCAAGGCGTCACCTTTAAAGGAAAGTTAAGAATTTGCTTTAATCCAGCGGTCCCACTTTGCGATATATAGAATGGCGCTTGGACATACTTCTCCCTTTCTATTCCAGTTTTCGAATGATAGATATTACGAAAAAAGTTCAACCTGTGGTTTCGTCTGTGATCTTTCACGTCCTGCAATTTCAGTTTACTTTTATTTTCTCTCATGCTAAGTTGAGCGTGCCAATTACCTAATACGAATCGCACTGACATATTCTGTATGTTTTCGAGCGTATCAACCAGCTCTTTAGTGTAGGGATCCACGAAAACACAAGCGTACTCTAAGATTGAGCCCACATGAGTGAAATACGGTTGTTCTTTTCAGTTAGATGGAGGTTCACTGAAATTTCGTCTCAGAAAGCCAAAAACATATGCAGCCGTAACTTTTATGGTGTTAACCTGCCTATATAACCTCTAACCACTCCCTAAATAAACTCCTAGTTATTTATATTCCTCGGCCGTTGTTAAAGCAGCATAATTTACGATATACGTATTCAATTGGAATGAAGGTTTTCTGGTAAAGGTGCCGTTAACACACTGTGTCACATCCTTAATCAGCACACCAGGATGTTATTAAATTCAAATAAAGCTGCAGGTATACGGAATCACGTTCGTTCGCTATAGTCCGGTAAACTACACAGTACTTTTGAACAAAGCTATAGGGCCAAAAGTAATAAAAATGAAAAAAACCGATTCATTCAGTTCATAGAATGAGATGTACTACGCAGAAGGTGATATGGAACACCATCATTTGCTTTTTTGCAGTACAAGAATATACAGTCAACCACTTTAGGCTTATCTATTGCAATAGCTAAATCGTGCGTGAACTCAACAATCTGCGTTCAGCAAGAAAATCCTGACAAAATTCGTGTTTGCTAGGATGCTGGCGATTATGTTTAACCAAATGAGTCATATCCCAAGAGTAGCTAAGCTCACCTTCAAACATCGGAACTAAATTAACAGCTAGGCTTCGTCAGGGACAAGGCTCTGTTGTTATCGCAAATTTAAAATTTATTTTTCTAAATAGGCAGTCGTAAAATCCCATGAAGTAACACAGTGCAGGGCATGAAGTTGATCCTACCAATGCACGAGTGAGTCTCTTCTACGTTTATTACCAACAACATAGTGCAACATTGCTTGTCGCAGTTCAATTGTAAGCAGAATAACTTGCGCTTTTGCCCGCACTTGACTTTCTTTGGTGGGCAGTCCTTGACATGGTGGCGGTTTAGCTCCTGCGTGGTGGCCACTTGTTCGACGCCCTTGAAGGCCAGTTATTTTGGTGAACCATCTCCATCTCGGATCGGACATCTCTGCCGGGTCGATGTCTCCAATGCTCTCCATTTCTTTAGGGAGCGAATAGCCTCGAGATTATGCGTCGACGAAGCCGGCGGCCGAGGCGTGGTAGCGGCGATGACTGGCGAGGCTTAGCTCGCCCGTCGATGTGGCACAGCCTTCTTGTGGCAATAAATGACAGTTCGATGGCCTAAAAGGTTCCCTGCTAATGTCCAGTGAGTCCTTGCACCTTGCCCGGTCACCAAGAACACTCATTACTGTTTGACAAACGATGTTCGTTCATTTAAAACGTAGAAACACGGAGCGGATGAAAAACGCGTCCCCGTCGTTCGGCTCCCTAATGGCTTTTTCTCCCCCCAAGAAAAAACCGGTCGGTCTCCTTCGACACACGTCTGTGCATGAATTCTCGGCGCCCAGGCGCGTGCCGTTGTTCGGCTGTATGCTGTTTGCCGAAAAAATGACGTATAACCAGATAGCTTACGCAGGCCGGTCTCCTCTTGAACACCGGTTGCCAAATATTCTGTGGCCATTCGCTTGCCGTAATTCGGCCGAGGACAGCTAACCAAATGAAAAAATCACGCCATATCCACGGAATGAATGATGATAAGTGGGGCGAAGCTCGAGAGGGGGAGATCATCGGTAACCGTAACTCTCCGGTGAAAGTTCACCCATTACATCATTAAGAAAGACGTAAAACTGTGTGCGTACATTGTACAAATCAACTTTTATTTTGTTCTTTTATTTTGTTCTTGTTCGTTTGTTGTCGTTGTTGTAGGATTCGTGAGGCTGCAAGCAAGCGCTCGTATCGGCAGGCAAACCCCGATGCAGTGAGAGCTCGCGAGGCGGCTGCAAAACGCATCAAGCGAGCTCAGCCCGAAGCTGCCGACGCGTGCTTTAAAGGGGCACTGACACAAAATTTTGAAGGCGAGATAACTTCGGAGATAGATTGTGGGAACACATATACATCATCTGCAAAATATCAGCGGTGAATACAGCCTAGAACATATTTAAATCAATTTTGAAGTGTGCGAAACGCAACCGAGCGGCCAGCAGAGGACCACGCGCAAGTGTAAATAAACAACATCCAAACACGTCACGAGTTTGTGTTTGCCGCTTCCGCACTGCCGGCTCGCCGCTCCAATCGGAGGGCCGGAGGGCGGAGCTTCTGCTCTCGAGAACGAACGACCCGATCGTTGGCGGCGGAGGCGCCGTGAATTCGTCAGCTCATCGGGCAGCTGGCCGCGACCAAAGTTCTACAGCGATTCCAGGCACTCTGTTTCTATTACTGTTTATTACCATTGGATGCGGAAACGCGCCGGAGGCACGAAAAGCCCACTGAGCAAGCCGCACGGTCACTGTGCAGGCGGCGGGCACGGCCGCGAAGTGGCCCACGCCGGCGCAGGTAGCTCGAGTGATAGCTTGTTACCGCTGCACGAAATTGTCCCCAAGTCCCCGACCATGGTGGCTTACATGAGAAAGGAGTTAATGATGCCATGGCGGGTTGCATTAAAAATTGTCATCTGCACCGCTTACGAGAGCAGCACTCGAATATCCGCCGCAGTGCTAAGCCGAACACATCTGTAGGCGGGACCTGTAGGCAGACCGGCCGGCTGCTCCCAGCGCGCGTCTTGCCACCCACCGTCTCGAGCGTCGCGCGTCGTTCGTTAGCCGCGGTAGCATTTGCACTCGCAGCGCCTGCGTCACATCCACGGTCGCTTTTTAATTAGGCGCCTCACGAGATCAGTACGGGGGGGCATTCGCAGAAACTGCCGTCGATGCGGATTCGACAGTGCTACGGCGGCTCTGCTCTGTAACTGTGATATCCCTCCGACGGTCACGTGGTCAGCTTTGTTCACACAAAATCCACAAAAATCCATCGTTTCGCGGCACTCGCTGAAACCGAAACTGCGACTGGCCGCATTGAAAATGCCTCTAATTAAACAACCGTCGCACGCTGAAGCAAATGAGGTTTCTACAGGTTATAAGTAGGTCACTAGCTACTTATCGCAACAAAAAAAACAAGATGCAAAATTTTTGTGTCAGTGCCCTTTAAGCGCGACTTTCTAGACGAGATATTTAGGGCGAACTTGTGCCCGAACAAGACGAGAGGGAAACGAGCGAAGGTCCTTGCGTCTCGTTCGATCTCCGAGAACGACTGCCTGCGTTCGTGGCGTGATCTCTTGCGTGATCTCCCCCTCGGAGTGCACGTGCGCTCGCGCCTCCGTTGGCGAACACAGACAAGCTCGCGCTCCCGGTGCCGAGTTTGCGCTGCCGGTTGCAGCCGGTTCTTGCGCGTGCAACGCGGCCCACTTTGCGACATCTCCGAAAGCAGGCGGCGGTCACGTACCACGAGACACAAGGGATGGACAGACCCATGGCTTTAGGAGCTTCGCCCCTAAAACGTATATTCGGGGGCCGGTATCCTTCATAACACTGGTTGCCCGAAGAAAACGAACGCCGAACGCGCGGTTCACCGTTGAAACAACGAATGCACGGCAGCCGCGCTCCGGCCGGTCTCCTTTCGAACACCAACTGCCGCAAGAATACCAATATTCTGTGCCCGGTCACTTGCCGTGCTTCCGCCGATTACCCCTTCCCGAAGAAAAAACGGATGCCCTAAGGCCGTACTTCGGCCGTTCTCTTTCTCAACATCGGCAGCCGTAAGAGAACTGAATATCTGGCAGCCGGTTAGCTGCCGTTGTGCGTCCGGACACGGGCGGACGGAAAAATACCGAGCGCTGGTTGCCGAATGTTGGCCGTTCAACGCATGATCAGTGGCTGCCAGAACATGGATGCTGGCCGGACATGCCAGAAAGCGGCCATAGACGGGCCGGTCTTCGGACACACTTTCTGTGCCGCCTGGGAAAGCAGCAAAAGCAGTCTCGCGAACTGCATGTTAGCTGCCAGCGGCCACTTTGTGAGGTGAGTTGTTTCGAAAAATATCATACTAAAAAGTTTTCCAAACGCCCAAACATCCTAACTAGCTGGCAAATATTTCTGTCATTAGTTATGTGCTAATTCACTTGTATTCCATAGAACTTTCTTTTGGATAAGGTGATCCTGAGTAAAGTGTTGCACATCCTGCAGAGCATTACTGCCATAAAATTTCCACCAAACGAACATGCAAAAAAAAAAAAAAATCCAGTAGCGAGTGGGGACCAGCCACATAAAAACTCAACAGTGAATTGTCCAAGACATTTTGTTTCTTTTATGCTTACAGCAGCCCATGCAGACATCTTTTGTTGAAGTGCTTGCTTTTATCTTGCCTCTGTTTGGCACTGTTTTTAAAGCGTATCTTTTTTTGGTCATTTCCAATCATAAAGACCAGTCTACATGTATCCTTAATTAAAAGAATGCTGGTACTTTTGATTGTGTGCCTACGTGTCGCATTAAATATACCTGACATTTCTTTTACGCCAGAAAATGAATACACGCATAGGCCATGCCAACCCTTTTAGTGATTTGGAACGGTCCTGCCTATATATATGCTTCGTGCTCAAGCATTCTTTCACTTCAGCTGGGCGGCTGAATCGAGTGACAAATGGGCAGACCAAAATGTTTGTGTTTAGGACGCCAAAGAAAGACTCGTTTCTAAGAGAGGTGAACCTAATGCACTCCATTTACATCCAGCATAGCTTGGTGATATATGCAACACATTAAACTTCAGCCGATAGTGTCAGACACTGCACCATGATTATGTGCGGCCAACTGATTATGTTCCGTCAGTGATTATGTGCTGTACTGACACATGCTGTAGTGAAGCTTTCAGGTGGCATAATCTCGCCTAAGCACTGATTACCGTATTTACTCGCGTAATGATTGCACTTTTTTTTGAAAAAAATTGATGCAAATTCAGGGGTGCATTCTTTACGCAGGGTAAATTTTTTGCGAAAAATTTTTTAACACAGAAAACGCAAGCAAGTTGTGGGTCAAAATTTTTACGACAGCTTTCATGAGCATAATTAAAGTAACAAATAAAAACATAATAAAATTTCCGCACAGCGCCACCAGCTCCTTTGCAAAGTGACGAAAATGCAGTGTTTTCATGAATTGCAGAATGCACCGAAACGAGTTTGCTACGAGGTGACAAGAGCTCGACCAATAAGTCACTGCCACTGTCACAGTGCGGGACATCAAAACAGACAAGGCTGCCTATGCAGCAACCTGAGCGCGCTTTTATCTTTGTCTTGCGAGTACATTATGTGAATTTAGTGAGTTTCTTCTTCATTAATATTGAGCACATGCTTGCTGATATTGCTATTCTCGGCAAGTCTGCCACATTAATGTAGGCATGTCCTCTTTGAAAGGGAAGGAAACAGAGGTACGACCATTATAGCCTAGACTTGGCACACATACGACATATTGCTGCGGCTAGCTCAGAGGGCGCTCATAGCCTGGGAAATTAAAAAAATTCAACTTTGACAACAAACTTCAGGGGTGCGATCATTACGCGAGTGCGATCATTATGCGAGTAAATACGGTATAATACGAGACATGAGAGCAGACATTGCATTCCCTGCCTACGTGGCAGCAGTGACACAGAATTAATTTCTTTTCTTTTTGCACAAAAGCCACAACTAGAACTCCAAAATGGAAAAAGATTAACCCTGCTGTACATGGCCATATGCAATGAAGTAGTACTGTGCACTGCTTGCACTCTTTCGGGCATTGGGAATGAGCGCATGAAATGAACAATACACAAGGCTATTAATAAAAGCTGCATGTTAATATTTCAGGAAGACAATAATACAGGTTTCAGGTTTCTGCGCTTCAAATGCAATGATGCACAGCTGCAGCGGTCTCCGCTAAAACTGGCAAAGGCAATACAGAATCAAGGAAGAGAAGTTCAACTTGGAAACAATCTAGTGTCTGACGGAACACCGTCTGGTCAGGTAAAACGCATGTTCAACGATGAAACGGAGATCATTGACAAAGTCAGAAAAGCAGTTTGACGTTTCGGGGCTCCCTACGGGTACGTTGTTCACAATTGAATCTCGGGAACAATTGTGAACAAGGTACCCGTGGGGGTGCCGAAACATCAACTGCTTTCCTTGGCTTAGTCAGTGACCTCCGTTTCAGCGTTGAACAAACTTGGAAACAATTGTGCCCCCTACAAAACACGCAAACAAAAACAAAGTTGCTGTTGCTATAGCGACACGTTGCAGACGCTTTATGACCAGGCCCTTCTTATTACCCATATAAGCACGTCAACTCGACTAGAACAGCCAATAAATGACTTTCTAAGGCAGGATATGGCTTGTAGAGCAAAATAACTGGGGCTCGCTTGGCCTAAATCTGTGTACTTCACTATTTGGCATCTGTGGGTGGTATTCACCACTTGTCCTAGCCAGCGCACGTACTTGCAAGCAATGGTTTGATTGCTTTGCACAACAATACGGCCGGACACGTCACTACTTATTGCCTCTGTTATTGTTTGTTTCGAGATAACTTCCGGGCAATTTCCATCAGCTTGACTCTCACTCTCAGTGACAGTGTTCTGCATCTTGCACTCCTTTGTACTGCCACCACAGTGGTGTTGACCTGTTGACGCTGTCAAGCACAAATTTCGCAGTGCATTCATTAACAGTGTCTGTCTAAGTGAATCCAGTCACCTCTGCAAGCCATTTAGGGAGCCCTCCCCAAATATCTAACCTTAGCGCTGGAGCCCAGAATTAAAGGACTGTTGGGCCGTAATAATGTGCGGTCTGCACTTGCAGCTCCAACTGATGCGGTGTAAATACTGCATACTGTGGCAGGCTCGCCAGCAAGCCATGGTACAAGTGAAGCCAAGCCAAGGCACTGAATAAAGACTCCTTACTTGTCTTCTTGTCAAGTTACTGCCGTGACATATATGAACACACATACACTGGATTTGCCTGTGTAATGTCTGGGACATTTTCATCGTTGCAGAAGAAAAGAGTTGAAGCTTGCTATTAGCATACATTGACATCGCTGACCCATGAGGTTACATTGTCTATAAAATACCGCGTACAAATTTCTCCCCTTGTTTGGACTAAGATCACATATTTCTCAATGTTTGTTTACTTTGTTACTGCAACATAGCTTGATTGATATGTTCCCGATGAATCACCCTCATTTCGTTGAAACTGTGCTTTCTGGTGTTAAGCACTGTGGCTACAATTTTTTAGTGTTACCCAGAAACCATTTTAATTGATTGAGGACAACTAGGCCAGTATTTTGTGCAACAAAGCATCTGAACACTACATTACTGATATGCAATCTACAAGTGAGGCTCAGCAAAAACAGCAAGCTTTTTTTACTGCAAATTTTTTTCAACACGTCAAACTGACGAGGGAATGCGAAATACTATATATCATGCGCTTCCTATCACCTCAGAAATGGTTAATGAGACATTTTCTGGACTATGAGAGCCCGGAAATAAGTGTGTAAGGCTGCTTGAGTATCGACCGGGCTAGCTGTAATCAAACACAAGAAAACGTCCCAACAACAACATAATTTTTTCCAATCTACCACACAACAAAATAATCATAACCATGTTGCAAGGACAGGCCACTATGTCGGAACTAGACGGGCGCTTTACGTACAGTGTTCTAGAACTATAACCAGTACCTTATGGACACAGCGCGCATTTGGGTATCTTTCAAAACAACGAAACTCTCGGGGGAAAACATGGGAATCAGCAACGTTCACACCCTCATCTTAGCAATGTCGAGCAGTTGCGCGCCGAGATCGCACGAGGCGCCTCCTTCGAGGAACTCCTCCGACAGTTCGCGCACCGTCATAGCGATGCGGCGGCTGGTGATGTCGTCGCGCAAGATGGAGTGGTGCCACTTGTAGCGAGCGTCGCTGTCCAAAACCAGCATCGAGCGCCGGGGCAGCGCAACCTGGACGACGCAGAGGCGAGGCGGCGTCCGCACCGAAATGGAATCCTTAAACTCGTCACTCCACGACTTGCACGCGCGCCTGTCATGCACCACCTGGCCGATCGCTGGCGCTCGCTGGAGTCGTTCGTAGACGGTCGTCGAGGAGGGCCTCGTCTGTGAGCATCAGTGCTGTTCGGGCTTGGACAGCGTGAGCACGGTGTCGGACAACAAGTTGAAAGTGACCAGTCGCGGTCCCCAGAGCCACCAGTCGTCGTAGTGCGGGTCGATGCAGGAGCCGCGCTTGGGGCTGTAGTCGAGGTTTGCCAAGTTCGACCGCCTCGAAGTCCTTAACGCAACGCCGCATCTTCTGCTCAACGCTCGTGAAGTACGCCGGGAGCCCGACGAACTCGTGGCCCGCACCCGCTTCTTCTTGAAGTGGACGCGCGGCCCGAAGTCCTGCTGAGGCGACCCGACTGCGAGCCGACCCATTCTCGCGTATCGATGCCGTCGGCGAGACGCGATTCTTCGTCGGGCGTGAGGAACTCCTCGTACACTTCGATTCCGGGCACTTGTAGCGGAGGGGAATGAACTCCGCTATTTTGGGTGCCGCTCCGTCGGTCGAATCGTCTATCCAGCCGGGCCAACAGAGTCCGCAGCCCGGCGCAGAAGGTGAACGGATGGCGCACCTTGCGCTTGGAGATGGCGGTGCTTGCTGGGCTCTCTAACTTGCTCGCATAGAAGGCAGGACCTGACGCCCTTGCACGAGCACTTGGGTCCTCCATTGCGGGGTTTACGAGTTACTTTGCTAGCCGCGAAATAGTTCGCTTCCATGCACGCGCGATCATGACGCGAATGGAACTGTGGGCGCCGCCATTTTGCTTGCGTGGCTCACTTCCGTTGGTAGGTGGCGACAGGCGCTTCCGGCTAGTTGGCATGACAACTGAAGGTAAACAAATGGCAGCGGCCAAGGATAAGCCGAGGATACGATGGCCGCTGCCTTTAAAGTCATTTAGCTGCGTTGTAGTTGTAGTTCCTGTTGTAGCCTCGAACAGCAACACTATGCATAGAAGCGCGTTGACTGTTCGCTCTAACGTGAGAATTGCCGCCGAAAAATTTCGATTCATTTCATTTTATTAAATGTGTCTGTTGCAGACCGCTAGCTCGGTTAAGCGGGTGGGAGCTGCTGAAGTTCATTAAAACCTTCATAAAGGATAAGAAATAACATTTAATCGTGGAGCAGCAGTGCTCTTGGACATAATTTCAATGTATATTTGAAGAATGTGACCATTCGTAGCGAGCTGCTTTTAGTGTATAAATTGTATCGTGATATTCTCCCCCACAACTCGTTCTTTCCGTTACGTAAACTTCCGCATTTGCAAGCTAATAAAAAGAACGCATGGAACAAAACTTACCTAAAAATCCGGGTACGCCAGTTGGGTATAATTTTTTCTTACTACGTGTGGCAGCTTTCTTCTGTATAACACACTGACACTTTTGTTCAACTGTACCATAAATCATTTGATTGGCTATTGTATAACTATTGCACCTGCATATTATACATAAAATAATATACATGCATATACCATACCTTTATGCCATTTTGACAGTTCGGTAAACCTGTTTGACAAGCCACGAACGTAGAAAGACCATGTTTGGCTAGTGTAATTTCCTTGCTAGAACTTACCTAACACATTTGGTATATACAAAAGCCTGTGTGTGTGTCCATGCTCACGCATGCGTAGCTAGAGATCACTTGAGTTGATAACTCGAGAACATGTTGAACTTCCAACACACCAGCAATGTCTTTGCACAAGAACACAAAATAAAAGTTTCACAAGGGATGACTGTCCCACTTTTTAAAAAATTAAAGTGAACTATTTCCATATGAGCGCTTGCAAATACTTTTTGATTGTGAACAAGTGTCTCTCAGATACGATATTCCGCTTCGAAGTAGGTGAAATCCTCGCACTTTAATTAAACGTGTTGATACGCCGTGCTCCACCTCTAAACCAACCTAGAAGATGCCAAGCCACCCCGTTTCATCCACCCTCTTTTGCATTTGTCTATTTTCCGTCCTCCAAAGCTTAGAATTATTCTTTGTGGTGTAGTCTTACTCCAAAACAGCACATTTATGCATGCTTCTTCTCGGCCAGCAAAGTAAAACACATCCACATCGTTGAAAAGTTTCATTTTATTTACAAACCAGCAGGGCTCGGAACTTGGTTGCAGCCTATCTCAAGCCACAGCATGGCATCTCACAGGGGTAGTCCATAAGAATGCTTTGGCAGCAACAAGTTGCAACAGGCATCCTTACTTTATCTATCAACCAATACATTAAAACACACACGCAAACTAAACACCAAGAACAGAAATCTCCAACAAAGGTAACATACACAGGTTCTAATAGAACCCTATGATGCTGAACAAAAAAACAATCCGACAAAAAAAAATGCATGCTGCCTGTACAGAAAGAAAAAAAAAGGCCTGTGCTGTGCGCGCATTTAGTGAGCAGGTGATTTCGGTGATGACTTGAATGGCTCTGTCCCTTGCTTCTTTGTACAGGTGGGACGCTTGCTGTCTGATGGCTTTGATACTTTCTTTTTGGTGGCGGTTGGATCAGATGACTTTACACGAGGACTGTTTTGGGGGCAGAAAAAAAGAAAAAATAGTACACTCGCATTAGTGCCATGAAACAGCAGTGCCGCTTGCTCAGACACAGGGCAATGCTTACGTTTTGTTGGCATGCTTACGTCCTGTAGCGCGCAAAAAGAAGCATTTCGCTCACTTAACGAAGCACTTAGCGATAGGTTGTGCAATCCTGGACAAATTAAACGCAAAGTATATGACCTGGAATGCCCAGATTTTGTGTTTTCTTTACCTCATAACTCTAATTATGGCACTGCAACTCGCTTACACTAACGATATCTGGTAAGAGAACTTACATAATATTCCCTAAAGTTGGGCCTTTTTTCCTCTCTGCAGATCGTAAGCTTCACCTCTGTACAATTCCATTTACATTGGAGAAAAGCTTTCAAAGCCTCACTTACACCTTAAAGTGTGATAAGCAAAAGCACATCAAGTGCCTCAAAGAAAAAACAACACAACACAAAATAAAAAACGCTTTCCTTGGTCAGTGGTCTCTGACTACACCATTACGACACGGCTGAAGCAGTTTGGATTTTGAACTTTGACTCACGCGGCATTTTAACAAAAGGGCGTTGTTTTTGTGTGTGCTTTTTGACCGCAACTCTACACAGGACAAGGCAATGTGAGCAAACAAAATTGCAAAATTAGAAGGAGTCCTCTAATCATAAGCACCTGCACGGGGCGATACCTAAAAGAACGGCCATTGACGATTTAGGGTATCATGGCCGTGAAGGCATCAAAATGTGATTTTTGAAGTACGGTAGGCGATGTCTGTGGCTGGTACTAACATAGACACTCTTAATAAAAAGGCTGGTGGGAGATATTTGGACTGGGACGGTCTCTCTGAACTTCACAGTGGTGCTCCCGTAAAACTAAAGGAACAAAGTAACCAGTACATCCGTTTCAGTGCAAACTCATTCAGTTACTCTAGAATGTTGCATACAAAGAGTATTTTATGGCCGCTTATTTTATTGTGCAATGTGAAGACAGTCGTCCCTCTGCTCCATTAAATCTGCTGCATTACCTTAAGCACAGCCTCGACAGCAGTTTTTCTTGCTTCATTTTATAACCAATGGCAGATTTCTACTTAAAGTCTGAGCAATGAACTGTCTTTTTTTTGTGACACCCCTTTTTTGTTTTTTTGCTATACTATTATAAACGGCCATAAAAAGGAGATACAGAGATGGTTGGACTAAAGCTTTAATGCGATAAAAAAAAAAACACGGAACACATAAGGGGTGAAACGTGAGACAGCGTGCGTGTGGTGCAGTGAATGCAAAATGCTGGATTCCAGGTACTCTCCGTTGGGGAATCAATTAGGCCACACGATGGCAATATTAAAGCACTATCACTCAAGACACGACGCTTGATGGACATTTTGGAGCAGGCATTTGCCGCCGACATCTTCCACAGATGATGGGGAAGAGAGGTTAGTGGTGGCTTTCCTATAACCCGCTTATACCCTATGCAGCAGACAATGATATCTCAAGTGCCACATTTCAAGCATGACATTTGAAGAAGGTGCTCTGCTCATCTCAACCTTTTAATTCAGCGCCTTGGACCAAAGCAAACTCTCGTTCGGAGCAGTTGCGCACCAGACGGTGATAATAATGATGACACTGTCATTGGGCCAACAACTAGCTTGAAGTGATTGTCAGCAGTAAGGAAGACATGTCCTTGCAAGCGCTCCAGACCTAAACATTGGGCTGTTCTCATTGCTCATCATAGTTAAACTGCCATTGTTTTTTTTTAATTTTGTTTCAATCTCTACCAATGGGTACAGTTCTTCACCTACGTTACGTGCATATTTAAAAAAAATAAAATAAATAATAAGGCTTTACTGGAACCAAAAAACTGTTGAAAAAAGGAAATACAGCACCTTTATTTAGGAGGTTAAAATAACTTCCAAGATTGGCAGCTAAATAGGGCAAGTAGACACAAAAATGCCTTAACGTACAGACCACCTGCTTTCTGAGCACAACAGCCCATATTAAAAGATGATGAAAAGTAAGAAAGAAAGAAAAACCAGGATGAACACTATAGTAGTGGGCGGTGCCAAAATGTTTTCCACAGTTTGCTGTTCACACAACTGCTATACTCGGTTACAACTCAAGAACGGCACCACCTCATGTAGTGTATCACTCTGCCAAAGCGCCGGACCCGGACGTCAGTGCGTGCGCGTTTTGAAAGGGGTTTGCTATGAATGCGTCGATATCGTCTGCCTTTGTCTCACGCAGTTTGCTTGTCATCACTGGAGTCGTTATAAGCATATTAAGTCCAAAAAATCACGGGAACGGCTCAGCCATGTTCAAAATATTCCCAGTAACGCCCCTACTTGAGCCGCGCGGAGAAACAATCCGGCTACGGTGATAAGGCACAGCGGCAACTTCCGGTGCCGTTCTTAAGTTGTCACCGAGTATAGCGAACAGAAAGGTTATCCCTCCAATAAGAAAAAAATCGCACAGACCAAACTTACTGTCATTCTTCTGCCTGGCTACCTTGAGTGCCTAAGATGGGAAAAATGCAGAATAGGAGAAGCAAAGATGAGAGAATAGAACGAGTCACAGCAGCAATGCACATGATGCAGTAACCACTCGAGAGTCAACAACCACTACACTTACCCACATTTCAAAATTAACCGAGCAGTAGTTTATTTTTACTGAGCCTCTTCTGCAACATCCCTTCTGTTTAGCCCTTCACCGAGTTGCACGTCTAAATTAGACATCTTTTTTTTACATAACATATGGTAATTGCTCATAATGTATGTCGAGGAAGCTGCGGAAGTCTGCACTATAACTAAAACATGCACAAGCCAAACCACATGTACACCCTCCATTTCAACGTTCTTTTATTCATCATCAAAGCTTTAATTTAAATTTTTTTTCTTTCACATCAGCTGCTGGTGCATGTTTTTTCAAAATTTCAGACAAGTTCTAACCTTTTTTTTTTGTTGTTGTTTTGGGAAAGTGCATCTCCTTTCTTAATGTTGGGAAGAACAGATGCCACAGTGACCGAAGACTGGTCGATACCGCCAGTTCAACAAGGCCACAACGCTCCCATTCATCACTTTTCCTTTCTTTGTTTTTGCATGCTACCATGTTCGCCGGGGATGTAATAGGTGGTTGCTTATCAACACACTGTTCAGGCAGAGTAAGCTCTTGGCACTGCGGCTAGCTATCTCCGGAACCGTGGTGGTTGTAGTTATCATGCGACCTCAAAATTGAATGCGCGAATGAAAAGGCGCATATTCTTTTTTTTATGTGAACGACTGTTAGAGGGGAGTGATGCGTGCAATGCTTGAAATGGCCTTTTCCTTTTTTGAGACCTTGCAACAACACGCCACATCATGCTCTAGTCGATTGGCCAGGACACCAACAAGAAGTGAGATCCCATTCCCTTGCGGGCACAGGATAGATTGCAACTTCCTGTACGCACCCAGCGCCACGTTCTCGTTTTCTACGAACACTCCTGTCATTTTGAGCAACCAGTAAAGAAGACCCGCTGCTTGGCTGCAATAGCCTAATGGGTAGGATTGTGGGTTTTGGCGCAAATGGCCTGGGTTCATGCCACAGCATTGCAGAAATTTTTGAGAGAAACATTTTTTTTAGAGCAAAGTATTTTCTTGGCTCAATTATACACATTCTTTTTGTAAATAAGGTTGGTTTGGTATCACATAAGTCGGTTTAGCAGTGGTTTCGTGACATATCAACACATTTGATTGATGTTCTGCATTGCACCAGAAGTGCAGGTGGCTTGTGCCTATCTCGGAACGGAATATCGCTGACAAGAAAGCGAGGCCCAATCAGTTTTCCTTTCAGGCAACTGGTGTGCTCATGTACCGAATTTTGTGGCAGGTGAAATACGGTGATCACAAATATGCACGTTATATCGAGTCTCGCATGCGAGTGGTTTTGCTATAAAAGGTCTGAACTGTTAATGCTTCTTGTGACCACTTCCTCACAGCTGTTACCTTTTCTGTGTGCCTGGCCTTGCAATTTTGCTAACAGCACCGTTACGAGCATTCAACCTGCCTGTGTTGTTACTTTTGTCCCTCATTCGGTCATTGCAGCATTAGCCCAAGTGTACGAGGTATGCTGAATGCCGGTGAACTTGTTTTGGCTGCATCAACCGTCACTTCTACAAAAAGCCGCCGCATTAACAGATGCCTGTTCAAAGAGACGCAAACCTGCATGCACTGAGGGCCAAGTGAGCAACGTGAGATGACTGCCTGATTTCCCACAGGTGCTGCAAGTTAGAAGAGTTGGATAGAGACACACTTGGTGAAAACCAGAGCGATGGAACACAAGGGCGACGAAGAAGGGGGCTGAGATGATTTGATTGATTATGAGGTTTAATACGCCGACACTGCTCAGGCGATGAAGTGCGCAACAGTGGAGGGCTCTGGATTAATTTTGACCACCTGGGGATCTTTACTGCACCGAAATCTTGAACGCACGGCCATTTTCACTTTTCACCTCCACCACGAGAGCGGCCGCGGCAGCTGGAAATTGAATTCGCGCCTTTGGGCCCTGCTGGCATGACGACATATTACAGAAACTCCCAACAATTTTCCATCTAGGCGCGATTACATATTACAGGAACTCCAGATCTATTCGGTTCAGCTCAAGAAGCACACCTTGTGTAAAGTTATCACTGGCCAAAGGCAAACCCGGCCATGCAAGGCGTTTTAAAGGGTTGCAGGAAGGGAATTCTTGGGCCTTGTCCACGCAGTTTTTTTTGTGTCACTAGGATTTATAAGCATTTTTAAGGCCCAAAAACGGAACCTTCCCCGCCATGTCAAAAATTCCCAGTACCCACTGCGCCGCTAGAAACATTCGCTACGGAAGACAGGGAATCTGGGCTTAATCACCAGAAGTCCTTCCTTTTGCCAACAGCGATTATGGATACACACTTACTTAAGGGTGAATTAAGGGGTACTTTCCCGTACAATAAGTACGACACCAGCATACAACGAAACCGCATTGAATAGCTCGCCTAGCAATACAGAGGGAAAAAAAAGGTCAATAAAGTTTGGTCTGCAACCCAGATTTTTACCGTTTTACCTGCTAAATGCCTAGGTGAAAAATAATGCCTATAAACCCAAAAGGGGACAACTTGCCAAAAGTGACTTCTTTTTGTCACAAATGCTACATGTATACAGAGGGCATTTGTTTCAAATCCAAGGAAATCCTCCAAAAGTCACCGAGAGTAATACTAAGCACACCCACCTTTCTTATGGCCGTCCAGTCTTCGAGGATCTCGTTCTCACGCAGCATGTACACAATGTAGGGACGTGCACGGACAACAAAGTCAAGGTGAAAAACGAGAGTCCTGTGCTGTGCAAGCAGTCTCAGCTCTCACCGCATGCACACGCTACATATGCAAAGTGCCCCCAGTACAAACCCCTATGTACCGTTGGTGCTGCACAGAGTGAATACCGTATTTTCCAGTCTATAAGCCCTACCGCTGTATAGATCATGCCCCTATTGGTTCCCCTTTTTGTGAAAAAACATCTTGCTTTTAAGTTGTACATTCGTACATTTGGGGCAATACAACCGCTCAAGTAACCTTGCATGCACATATTGTCATTACTAAATGTGCGCAAGCGGAAGCTGGATGATTTATTGTTTTTGTCAGCAAACCCTCATGACACGTGGACCACTGCCATGACATGCAGGAAACTATCAACAGCTGTTGAGGCTTCAACGCCTCTCAAAGCTATTTCAGCACGTTCACAAATTTTTCGTAAATACTGACCTATAGTTTGCTCACAGGGACTTTGTGAAGGTTAAGTGCACACAAACGGCTAAATTCTCCAAGGCCAACTTGCCATGCCACGACCCAGTGAGGGAGAGTGGTGTGAGAAAAACGACACTGCCTAATACGTTTTTGCCTCTTAGCGATCAACTGATGATGTGTCACCGAACAAACCCTGGTCAAAAGCTACGCGTTTCTTACTTAAGCATAATGTATTATTTAGTTGACCCTCTCAAGCCTCTTCAGCATCCCTTTCAAAATATGAAAATTAACAAATATTAAAAAAAAGAGATAATTTCTTCCGGTCAAAAAATAAAAAAAGGATATCTGAGACGGTGACCGGCTTTTTCCGCCTGTCCGTTGTCGACATTGGGTCCGTCTTGCGCCGGCTCTTTTTGTGGGTGACCTGTTCGGTCCAGAGATCTGGGAGAGGGTAAAAAGGGTGAGACGAAGAGGGGAGGAACATTTCACGTCACGTCATTATTTTGCTTCAAAGAGCAGGCAACACACAAAGGACCGCGTAAGTGCTGTTTCTCAAGTACCCAACCAAAGACGAATGATCGATTATTTTACCTACACATTCCGTGTGGTTGAAATCTGGGAAGACATTTGCACCCAAACTTGTGACAAAACAAGATACGTCGTTTGGTCGCCTATCAGGTCCCTTTGGTGGCGTTTAAGGCACTTAAAAAAGAAGCCCCTTCCTTGGTTATGTCACAAAATATCCCGCAGAAATTGTGCCTCACGAAACGTATTCCGTCACGACACACGGTAAACAGCGCAACCACCAAGATGCAATTGGAGCCTTATAATACATTCCCTCCTATGGTGCGACTCAACAAAGATGCCCCTAAAAAATGGACATGGAAAAATAATCATTCAGGTTAATTTAAAGCTCCCGAGGACCATTAACAAGTGCAGAAACCTCCCACACGGTGTTTTTGTCCCCACCCCCTCTTTATTACAAAAACTGCTGGGACATCCAGGCACCCATGACCTTGTGATTAGCGGCACAAGAGAATGAGTGATTGAAGTGAAACAGCGTAAAGATTGTACAGAAAGGTGTAAACGATGGCGATTGTGGCTTTACCTTTTGCAACGGGTTGCCGTGCATTTCAGATGGCAGAGCAAGGGAAAAAAAAAAAAAATGCCAGGTGGCACTGCACCATGAGTCCACATTATGTTTGCTGCAGAGCACCCAACGTTCACCCAGTGTCCCAGGCGCCTCTCTGTTGCCTCCACAAATTTGTCTCGGACCGCCTCTTTGGTGAACTCCAATGCAGCATGTATGGCCGTGATGTGGGTGGCAGTGAGAAAAGCTGGGCAGTCGACAACCATGTGTGCATTAGTCTCTTCCTCTCCCCTACAGAGGGTGCTAATCGTCGACATGCCAGCTGTGCAGGACCTCGCCAGCAGACCGTTGCGACTGGGTTGTTCCACATGGGTCATTCAGCCAGAACTCCTCCTTGTAGGTGCAGGACACTGCCAGAGATGGCTTTGCCGTCGCCAGTTCCAGCCACTCTGCTGCCTCAGATCGACTCCCTAGATGGTTCACTGCCACGAGTGTCGCCGCTGCCATTCGCAGCAGTCGTAAAGCACTCTCGTCCTCTTATCCACTTTACTGGCAGGCTGTGCAGCCACGTTTGTGACCAGCAAGTGAAGCCACCTGTTCTCGTAGCTCGCCTTCACCACTGCTCCCCTCGCTGTCAAAGTGGACCAGCCAATGTCCCCTTGCACTGCCTGTCTTGTAGTACACTGCCCAAGGGTGCCCAGTGTCCGTTGTACCACCGATTGCCAACAACGTTCCAGGAACTTGCAAGTGCCCGAGGACAGATGTAGCATGGAACTCCCGTACGTAATGGCAGGCGCGACCACCAGCTTCCTTGGTGCCCTGGTCACCGCATACCAGTTGAGAGACCACAGGGACTGCCGGACTAACACGCCTTTATTGCGAGCTGCTCTCGCCTTGAGCTCTGTGTCATGCTCGGGAAGGTAGTAGCTGGCCTCTATGGTCAGCCCAAGTACTTCACTGGGTGCCGTTCTGTAGGCACTAGGGTAGGGGTCGACTGCAGTGCCCCCAGCCTCCACGCCATCACAACACACTCGCAAAGCAGCACTCAGTCATGCCCACAACACCGGTGTCCAGCAGTTCCCGAGGAAAGCCAGCAGGGACCACAAAATCATCTGCGTAGACCAGTGCTGGAATGTGGACCCTCAACATCTGCCACCTTCCAACCTGAAGCCGTGGCCGGATTCCTCGAGGTGCCGCTGTATCGCTCTCTCTACATATATTATGAAGAAGAGGGGCGACAGAGGGCAACCCTGTCTCAGCCCCTGTGAGACTTCAACGGGCAATGCTACATGGCCCTGCCAGACCACCTGTGCCATTACATTGAGGTAGAGGGCTCGGAGCAAGCCCACATCCTTCTCTTCCAGGCCAAACATACCCTGGATGCTCCCCAGGAGCTCCCAGTCAACGATGTGGTATGCCACGTGGCGTTCCAGGGCCCTCACCCCTCCATCTCACCCAATTTCTGCCTTTTGCCTTGCCCTCTCAAGTGCAGGTTCAGGAATGCCCCAGAGCTCACTTTCGCTGTGTGCCCCCCAATGTCGGCTTGGTGACCAGGACTGTGGGGCACTTTACGAGCCCACCTGTGGCCTGCTGTTCCCCCACTCGGCTGTATTCAAGGCCTCCACCATCCACCAGTGGATGGGCCATGGTGCCCTAACGGCATGTATGCACAGTTTCCTAACAGTACCTGGCCAGGCTGGTGTCAGATAACAAGTTGACCCTGCCCTGCCCTGTCCGCTCGCCCCCTGCTGCCGAGGGCTGTCTCCATTGCTCTGAAACCTTTCACCAAGGGGGGAGAGGCTGCCCTAAAAAAAGGGACGAACCTCTGACACCGAACGCGTCAGTCGTCTGTTTAGTGGAGTGGTCTCCTTCCAGGCCTGTCTTTCTAGGCCAGCGAGCTGCCCCACACCATTTCAAACCATGCATCCAGCCTCCCTACACATGCTCTGGGCAATGCTGTTCCAGTGCTGGCACTGTCACCCTCACACCTCGTCTCTGTGGCTGCACAGATGAGGAACTGGCTGCGAGGGGACAGTGTGGTGGTGCATGTGCTGCTCTGCCTCAGCAGCACCAGCCCCAATCCTAGGAAGCTGTGCGAGGCCAGCGTGAATAACTCACCAGTCCTGCTTCCTGCTTTCTCTGCATCACATCAGTCACCTCTCTGGCCGTTGCCATTGCTTGCATCCACAAAGTGGCGACTCCGTCTATCCCCCCTTGACTAAGTACGGCCGGCTCTAGTTGGGAGGCATTCGTGCGGCCAAACAGCCACGCATCCCCTGGCTGGCTGCTGTCACCAATGGGTTCACACACTTCTTGCGTCTCCAACTGCTGGCTTGAGCATGACTGCCTCTCGGTCTGTGTGCCCCTGCCTGGCTGGCCACTTTGCTCACCCACCCTCACTGCTTCCCAGCCTTTCTATAGAGCCTGCCCTTTAGCACATGTGCTCCCCCACTTCATCCTTGGGCAGGAGGTCGACCGTGTTCAGCCCTGGCGGCTTGGGACGACTACAAGCGGCAACCATGTGGTGTGGCCTTGCTGCTCACCAGACAGCCTCGGCTTGGTTGCTTGCCTCTGCATTCTTTCCTCCACCCCATTCTTGCAACACCTGCAGTTCGGGCGTTTTTCGAGAGCAGTGGAGAACAGACGCTCCGGGTCTGTCGTGTCCTCCCCATCCCTCAGCAACTCTCAGGTCAAAGTCCTAGCCACTTTGCAACTGGTCGGTGTTCTACCCTAATGTAGCTCATGCGTCCCGCGTGTACCCTGTGGTTCAAGGCTAACGCTTGCTCAGCTTCCCTTCGCAGCCGTTGTAGAGCTTCCTCCAACTTCCTAGTTTTCGAGCTCCCTTTGGGTTGCTGCAAGCTTAGTTACCAACTGCCAGAAAGTGACGGCCATCACTTGTCTGCAGCTTCTGCCAGCACTCGTAATCTTGCTGCACAGGCGCAGCCATTACTTCGCCGCTCTCGAGCTTCTTTCATGGCATCAAGCTGCACCATGTTTAAGACGACCAAAGATCTGCAAAATTCTCGTCCAACCTTTGGCAACATCCGAGCCATTTTTTCCTGCCCGCGGCACTTGCAGCATTTCCAGGGGCTCTTGGTCAGGCAGTGAGTCTCATTTACCAACACCAAAAACACTGTTCGCACGCTAACATACTACCAACACACCGTCTTAACAGGCTTGTTAATGAAATCTTAAAAGGACACTGAAGGAAAAAATAAAGTTGGTCTAAATAGATACATTGGCGTCCTCAGAAAATGAATATACCAGTCTCTGGGGCAGTACCTTAAAATTATCTCGTGAATAATCACAAAGTGAAGCTATCAGTCGCACAGCGGGGAAGACGCAAACAGCGACTGAGTGGACGTGTTAAGGGTCAACTGAGGAACAACAGAACGAGAAGCACACACACAAGCTCTGGAAAAAGCACGTAAAATCTTTCTTTGCACACAACTTTTATGAGTCATAAACATTTATAAAAGTACGGGTAAAACTCAAATTGTGCCGACATTCGCAAGCTGCCAAGCCACGATACCAGTTGTGATGATTATTTCAAGTTCAGCATAGTCGCAGGCCTGTTACCTCCAACTGTACACATACCAAGGCCATGCTACGTAAGCCCATCTGTCGAGCCATAAATTTCAACGTCCTTTTAGACTTTTTGGTTGAAAGTGCACACGCTCGCCTGCATAGTAATAGCACACAAATGCACACGTGCTGCCATTCAGGTGCTTGTACAACATAGGACCTGGGCTCGTTTCTACACTAGGCATTGGGTGCGGTTACAAGTGGAACTAACAGATGGCGCCACTTATCACGCCGAGTGCATCGAAGCGACTAAAACCAGACCATCCATAACGACGATGCAAATCAAAAGAGCACCCTGACGTCGTCCTCGCTACAGGTGCACTGTCCGCTAGAGCTTTGTAGGTAAAGCAAAAGGTTGCGCGGCAAATTCGCATTGTTTAACTACCACTGCACTTGCCAAGCAGCACCAGGTTGGGAGCACATAGAGTGATAGGTATATGGACATGTAGGGTGGGGAAGTTGTTTCTCGCACACGCCGAGAGTGCGACCAGTGGCTCCTGCAGTCGTGATGGTTCGACTTGGTATGCTTTGTTTTCCTGGTAGACCACACTGATGTCTCACTCACTTCCAGTCTCCGTTTGCGGCATACGGAACATCATGAAATGGCGTGAAGGAAGAAATGCATTCCTTAATTTGTAATTTTTCGGCAATTAAAGCACCTTTCGGCGTCGAATAAACACGAGAGGGCTACGGGGCAGTTCAACTTTCATCTGAGCCCAGCTGGCTAGTTGCCTCCAGTGTACCTTTAACACGACTTTCTTATCACGAGCGCCTGCATTGCCCGACATGTGACGCTCCTGACAGCGATGTCGGGGAAATGTACCTGAGGTGATGTCGATGCTGTTGCGATCCTCTTCGAGCCGCCTTATCTTCTCCTCCAACTCGCACCGGATTGAGTCCCGAAGCAACGCCCGCTCGCTCTGCAAGAGCATCAAAGTCAAGACTTTCACCGAGCAGACCCACCAATTTATACGACTCGAGATCCAGCTTGGCTTGCTCGTTTTAAGTGGGACTGCTAATTCACGACTTGCTAATTCACGACCCACGGACGCGAAAACCATCGTGCATTGATGCGAAATTTTTATACAGACCCATGAAAATGTCCCTGATGGCCTATATTGCTTTATCTAGAGATGTGTCACCTTTTACTGAAATAAACAAACAAGACACATTTTGGTTAATGAAGTTTTCACTAGATGGCACCAGCTGTCTAGCAAGTGATATCTCAGTACAGAAGTGACATATCTGAAGTGACCAAAACAAGCAAACTATGCCGTTGTGAACATTTATCTGTATTTGTAAAACTTTTCATATTGGCTACAGGATGGTTTTTAAGGCCCTGTTTCATGAAGTAGCGAGTCCCACAGGAACATGAAAAAGTGAGTCCCTCTCAACGCTGCAGGAGGAAGTGTCTGCTATCTGAGACTTGAACATAAATGGTTTGCACCATTAAATTCATGACACCATGCTTCACATAATAACTGAACGGCTCCAAACAGAGCTAAAGCATCGGTACCGCACCCTTTTAAGTTAATACTTAAATCACCGCATCAATGACGACGTTACGCTTACACATACAGTAGGCTCTCGATAATTGGAACTTCAAGGACCGAAAAAATTAGTTCCATTTACTGCGAGAGATGTGCTATAGTGCAAATTTATGTGCGTACACACTCTTAATACACATTTCACGGAACTGTAAGCAGGTGAATGTAGCAGAGAGTTTTTCAGGAAGCAAAAAAAAGTACAAGAGATTTAGGCACAACATTCCACAAAGTTTATTTGGCAACAATTAGTCACTGTGCACTAAAAAATGCACCTTTTTTTTTTTTTTGTTTGAGTCCTTGCAACCGCCTATTCAGGATCAGGGACCTTCAACAGCTGACTGCTCATGGCAATGGGTCTGACAAGAAGTTCCATTTTTGATTCCGTTTACATGCAGACGCGGAGATTTCAGTTCCGATTACCAAAAGTTTTTTTACGCTACCTGAATACAAGACCAATCAACTTACAGGTTACAGATCCATTTAAGTGGCAATTCCTTAAACCATTTCCATTTATCGAGACTACTGTACTGAAGTATCCTCGCTTTGTTCTTTGTATTTGATGAGCAATCTTCTTTCGCAGGACTGCACGATTATTCTGACCGAGCAATTCACGGGCATGCCTATCGAGCGCTTGGCGTTTTTGTGCTGCTTCGGTGTCTAGCGAGAAAGCTGTGACGAGGTGAACGTCTACTGGCAACAACTTTCATCACCAACAATACACCCTATAGTTTCTTTCTTTCTTGGTTTCATTTTGTTTATTTATTACTTTTTTGTAGCTCCACTGCACCGCTGGGCAATGGTGACCCGTTATAAAGGGCATACCCACCACCACCACCACCATCACCAATGCAGACGCACTGGTACTGGGTGCCGAGGGTTTTGCAGATTTTACGGCTACCTCTACAGACTCCTGTATGCAGTCGCAAGCTTAATAAATCCATCTCAGAAATGTTGGCAATAAAAAGTGACCCGCTGTCTCAAGGTTTAATAAGTTTTTGATTGATTGATTGTAGGGTTAACGTGCCGACGCAACGCAGATGATGAGGCGTGCCGTAGTGGAGGGCTCCGGATTATTAACCACTAAAATCGCATCTATTATAAATCGAGCCCTTGAAAAGACATCAACTGGATGTGGTTCTCTCAAACCACATCCTTCATCAAAGTGCTGGGTGTCCCAGTCAACCATGTTGGATTTTTTGTTCCAAATTGTTTCTGTGTCCCTTCCCCCCGTTGAGAGTAGATGCACACCCACTGTCAAAATTTTCTACGTCAATCCTAAGCCTTCTCGACCACAAAGAATTCAAAGAATGAGCTTTACATTTATAATGCGACAAAAATATTCTATGACAGTAAGAAAGAAAGGTGATTTCTCTACCTTTCCGGCATAAAGCTTTCAGCCAGCTCGGGACGTAAGTTGTAAACTTAATTTTTTGGCGGCCTGCACATTTTCGGCTTGGCCTAGAGAATTTTGACAGACTGTATGTAGCATTTTTTCTGCTTCTAATTGCCTAAAATGATGTAAGCTGCAGTTTCTGCAGTAAAACAGGCTGGCTGGTCACACTCGCATGCCTACACACCAGAAAACAAAAAAGAACAAAAGATGGATAGAGGGAAAAGAACCCCTACCTCAAGTTCTGAAACGCCGCTATCTCTTCCGCGTCGTACTTCCTCTTGATGTTCTTGAGCTTCATCTCCCGCAGAATACCTGCGTGCGAAAACAATAAACGCGCACAGCTTACTACCTTCAAAAAAACCTCTTCAGACTGCTGCCTAGAGGAAACTAGATAGGGTGCCTGAAAGTGCCAGCACTTCGCGCTTTGTTCTTATAGGCAGCGCCACTTCTAACAACACCCGTCGTCATAAAACGCCAATTTTGTCGGCTCTCTTACGATGGCAACTCCCACGGTGCCATCATCTCGCGACCTGACGAAATCTGCCAATGTAAAGCAACTTGGAAAGCTTGGCGGCTGATAGACAAGACTGGCAACAAAAGCCGCCATGCAGGATAGTTCCATACTCAATTTTGCAATGCCCTGAAATCTAAAAAGTAGCATCTTTTTTCCTCACTCCAATCCCATTTCAAATCTCCTGCCAAAAGCTGCGAGCAATCGCACTGCCAGCAGAGGCTCTCTACAGATGTTTTCGCACATTCATGATGGTCCTACACAAACTACGTACTGTGTGATTTTCCACGGGACCATTCCATCACCGCTTGTACACCATCAGAACATGCTCTAATGATTAGCCAGAGATTGAACACACTCAGTCACTGGCGCAAAATGCCGCAAGACGCGCGCTACACACGAGAGAGAGAGAGAAAAAACTCAAATATGTGCACTGGTCTAGCTGTTTGCAATAACATACTGGAATCTTGGTACCTCTGCTAGCAGACTTCATCTAGGATTGCAATAATCAGCAGCCACTGCAGGGTAATGCATTAGGTTATTTCCGCAAAAACGTGTCGCCGTGGTCCCCGCTTTGCTGTGGAACGTGTTAAAACCCTGTTTCGACAGTTCACACTTTTCTTTCAAAGTTCAAAGCACACATTTTCCATTACCCGCAAACCTCTGTCCGCAAGAAACTGCAATCTGGCACCCCTCTCATCTCTCTTGACAAATGCCAGGTACGATTAGACATCTTTGTATGGGACCTCAATATTTCTAATTACCACTTATGCCAAATGGTCCACAAAACTCACCGTGAAAACATGATGTACCGTATATATTTGTTTATAAGTCGGTATATATGGCTATTTTTCTGACCCTCAAAACACTGCACCCTCGTCTTATACCTACAGATGCCCCCCCCTCCCCCCCCACACACTGCACCCTCGTCTTATACCTATAGACGCCCCCCCTCCCCCCCACACACTGTGTCTACCAATTCTACATTTTAAAATTCCCTGACTTTTCCAGGTTTTCCCCGACAATTCTAAGCGTAATCCCTGACTGATATGCCTGCTGAACAAACACTCTAAATACAGATATACAGATAGCGAGCCATCCAGTGGTAAAAAAAGGACAGGGCACTTGCATTTACTGTAGAACACACTATACTTGATTACAATCCGTTGCTCGTAAGGATCCTTTAGCAGAAAATACAGTATTAAAAAGGCACAACAACTGTTGTGCAATAACAAATGGAACACCTTTCACTCTTTCAGATACTTGATTTCCTGCTGCAGCAGAAAAGTCTGAAGTTCTGCATTTTTCATGAGCTTTTGCATTTTCAATGCAAGTTCTCTTACAAGAGCAGCGGTTCTCTTCTTCTTTTTTCAAAGTCCCACAAATACAACCATTCCTTCTTTATCACCCCCACCATCATCATCATCATCAACAGCCTACTGAGTTCCACTGCAGGACGAAGGCCTCCCCCATTGACTCCACCTGCTCCTGTCCTGCGCTGCCCAAGTCCACCCTTTGCCCCCGAATTTCCTGATTTCATCCCTCCATCGTGTTATTACCCTTTCCCTTCTAGTCCAGTCTCTGGGTACCCACTCTGTTAACCTCTTGGCCCACTTCTTTTTCTTTATTTGAAGTGATACCTTCTACTCGAGTTTGCTCCCTGATCTAGGATGCGAAGTGTTCCTCTGTCATTACCCTGTCCAGGACCCTAAGTGTTACTCGTATCATTATTCGCTTCATGGCCCGTTGGACAGCATTCGTTTGACATCGCCGGTAAAGCGCATTCGTTAAACTTTCTTTTTAGGGATAGAGGTAGCTTACTTTTCATTATTTGTGAGTGCTAGCTGACTGCACCTCAACCTATTCCTATTCTGTGCCGGATTTCTTTTTCATGGTTGGAATCAGCACTGACCACCTGACTGAGGTAGTTATATTCTTCAACTTGTTCGAGTGTTTCGTTACCTACACTGAGTAGGGTGCATTCAGCATGTTTGTTACATCATTACTTCAGATTTATTCATATTTATTTTTTCTTCGACGGCCCCACTTTCTGATTGTAGTTCAAGCATTTTTGCACGTGTTCTGCAGACTCATTGAGTAAGACCTTGTCGTCTGCAAACCTGAAATGACTCAAGTATTCCCCGTTTATCCATAGACCTGCATTTTCCCAGTCAAGCTTCCTAAATAGCCCCTCCAGACATGCTGTGAATAATTCTGGTGAGATGGGATCTCCCTGTCATAGTTCCTTTTAGGTTCAGGAACCTTTTGGTTTGCTTGTGAAGGACCATCCTGCCTGTACATCCCTTATATATTTCGTCTAGGAGCCTTACGTTGGTTTCCTCCATTCCTTGGTTCTTTAATGCTTCCAATACTGTTGTGGTGTCTATTGAATCAAACGCTTTTTCATACAATACAAATGTCATGTCAACAGGTTTATTATACTCTGTGGATTTTTCTATTACTTGATTGATGACATGATGTGATTCATTGTAGGTTATCCTTTTCTAAACCCAGCCTGATCCTTGGGTTGTTGGAAATCTAGGCTGTCACTTATGCACTTAACTATTACTTTGGTAAACAGCTTGTACACAACTGACAGGCTGTTTGGTCTGCAATTCTCAAGGTCTTTGGTGTCCCCCCTTTTGTGAATCAGAGCTAAGTTGGATTTTTTCCAGGCTATTGGCAATCTAGAGTCCTTAAGCATTCTGAGATCAGTTTAGCAAGCTTTCTGCAACGGCATCTTCTCCCTCCTCTAAAAGGCAAATGGTTATGTCGTTCTCACCTGCAGCTTTTCCGTCTTTTCATGCTCTTGAGAGCCTTTTCCATTTCGTCTTTGGTATTAGTGGGACTTTGTGAGCTAAGCCTGTACTCTTAGTTGTTTCCCCTGGTGTAACCACACATGAATATAGCCTGGTGTAGAATCATTCCACTACTTTTATTATCTCGTAAATGTTGTGTGTAATGCTACCCTACTCATCTTTCAGTGCGTAAACTGATTTTTTTCTGATAGCTAGCTTCTTCTTAGTTGCTCTTAAGTTTCCTCCTATTTCCAGTGCTTCCTTGATCACTACCATGTTGTACGCACAAATGTTTGTTTTACATCTGCTAATTTCGACAGCCCTGCTAATTCAATTTGATCCACTGTACTCACAATTTCATGTTCTTACATTTGGAAATAAGTTCCTTTGTTTTCGGTGTTAGTTTTCCAGTTTGTTTCCTGCATGCTGCTTCTCCCCCAGCTACTGCAGAGTTTGTGACTGCCGCTGTTAGATTGTTATTTAGCGTGTCAACACTGTATTTGTTCTCACCGGTTAAAAGCGCGAATTTGTTCTGAAGGGTTACTTTAGCTCCTGCATCCTGGCTATACCCGACTCCATGGTGAATTTGCTACGTTCCACTAGTGTACCTTCTTTCTCTTTTGAGATTCCGCCTTATTATACACCTAACCATCCTATGATTGTTGCGCCGAATCTTGGCTAGCACCTCCATGTCCTGCCTTTCTGTTCAATTCATTCTTCCATCTTCTGTTAGCACTACAGACAATAGGTCCTTTAGACCATCCAGAGAATTTGTAGCATCGTCTAGCTCGGGCATAGGGCTGTGCCAGCAGTTGGCAGTCAGCTGGGAGATAGAAGCAATTAACCGTCTCAGTTTCCATGACCGAGCCATGTTTTTGAAGAATTTCCTGACAATTCCCTGACTTTTCCAGATGTGCCCAAATTCCCTGACAATTCCAGGTTTTCCCTGTTTTCCAGGTTGGTAGACACCCTGAGCCTGTTACATGCCCTGCGCACACCCATTTCTTCTTCCTTATTTCCTTATTTCTACTAGTATGTCCTTAACTCTTTCGCTACCGCCAAAAAATTGACTAATTTTAGGGGTCCAAGAAAACATTTTTTTTCCTGCTAAAAAATTGGTTAGGCAGTAATTGCAGAAGCACAAAATGCAGATTATTTAACGGCATTTCCAATAATACCGGTTTTTTAAAGGTTTTTATATATCATAGTTGTAAAAAGAATATCAAAACCAAAATTTTTGTCAAGTTGTCGAAAAAAATGATAAAAAAGAAGTTCTGTATATCAAACCACCGGTAGTAGAAAAAAATTAGAATATAAATTTTGTAGGAAAACATTTCAAAAACACGCCCTAGAAAAAATGTCGACTTGCGCGGAACAGTTTGTCAGATATAAAAATAAAATGTTAGCATGCACGGTGCTCATGTCATGCGGTGAAGCCCAACCTCCAATTCAAAATGTGCAATTTCGGGTGGTTTCCTGGAATAAATCTGGCAGTTTGTCATTATCAGAAGCACCAATTTGCCCCCACATAACGTAAAAACATCTTGTCAATGGCTGACTTTGCATTTACAGCGAGCACAATGTTTGGGACAAGCACGCGATGCGGCAAAAAACATGCATGAAGTTGAAAACGGAACGCCGTGGCTGATGCTTGCTGTCGTTCACGGTCAGTTATCTCTCAAAACATAAAGCTGAGCTTTATTATCATCTTCTTACTCGCAATTGTAGCCTTGCTCACAAAAATGAGGTACGATGAGCTAGAATCGTGCCCTGCGATCTTTGGCCGAGTAACAGTTGTGCGATGAAAAAGATCAGCACAATGAGCCTCCTCTATTGCAGCGCCACCTAACATTTTTCAAATGAAACAGTACAAAAACTTATCAGAGACTCCGTCTGAATAGACAGTTCGACTAAGCAGCAACATTAGACACCTGGATATACTTTGCATGGAAACGAAACTGGAAGGCGAACAGCCGGCAGTGTAAGGCCGGTTTGAAGCGCTGTCCTCGGCGGAACAGATATCTGGCGACTGGGTGTGACCTTTTGACTTGCATCTAAGTTCTTATCGCAGAAATTGGGTTAGGGTGGGGGGAAATCAGGAGCGCCGTGCTTTGTTCGAGGATCAGTCGCGGACGCTCCAGGCGCCATGGCAGGTAGCCTTGAAGTTGGGTAACTGTGTAGTAGCGGTAAATATGAATTTCGCGATGCAGAAACGAAACCGAAACTGTTGTAAACTGTTTGCGAATGGTGTTGGGGTAAGTAGAACTACCACAGTACTTAGAACAACGTGCGCAAAGGCAATAAAACTGCCTAAAATCATAAAGTAGCTTTGCAACCAGGCACTGCTTGACATTTTAAGCCGATTTCTGGGATTATTACTGTCAGAGCGCGAACCTGACGATTGAAAATCGTTTGCTAGTTCCACATTCACGCCCTGATAGCAAAAAACAAGCGCTGGTGCAGAGTAATTACGAGTTGCACGCATTCTTCGTTGGTAGCCGTGACGCGCGATGACCACGCCCCTTTTTCACACCCAGGTGATTCAAAAGCGTGTCAAAAATCCCGTTTCCGTAGCAAAAATGAAAACAAAACTAATTTTGAAAGGCCATTTTCTGATCTAACTCCGAACAGCTTTACTTGTTTGAGAAACGCCTGGAACGCTATGAAAAGGCGCTCCCAAAAGTATCGATCAAATTGATCGATTTTGATAGGCGCGGTAGTGAAAGAGTTAACGCATGTTTGTTCCCAGACCCACGCCGCTCTCTTCTTGTCCCTTAATGTTACCCCTGTCATCTTCCGTTCCATTGCTTGCTGAGTCGTCCTCAATTTAAGTTGAGCCCTTTTAGTGAGCCTCCAAGTTTTTGCCCCGTAGGTGAGTACCGGTAAGATACTCACTTTCTGCAATCACTACAGTCACAAGGAGTGCTTAGGTGTCATCACAATTTTTGCAAACACTAACCTGCACTTGCGTGCGGACCAGCCCTTCACCGAAATTCACCTGAAACACATTGACCCACGCCAGGGAGAAGTCTCAGAGCATGAAAGTACTGCAACGTCATGTAGAGTACCCCCCCCCTGTAAGCTCGCACCCAGTGTGCCCAACGCACCTGCGACCTCGATCCGAATGCGCATGTTGTCCTGGAGGTCTTCCAGGGGCTGCAGGTACTCAGGCGCCCGGCCCAGCTTCACCTCCTCCAGCTTCGCCTCGATCTGGTTCGCTCGCTCCAGGTACAGCCTGCGTGGTGGGGGGGGAAGAGTGAGGAGAGTTACCTTTGGCTTCCTCTCCGAATGCACAAACTTCCCTCATCCAGTCTGTGTCAGTCGCATGTTTGCGTCGAATGGGAGTTCAGTTCTTAACTTGACACTGTATCTTGTATAAAGCACAGTGCGAATGTAACTCAAACCTACGCCCTCTCCTGAGCTGTGGGAGAATCTGGTGATCTGGACGTCCAACCATTCCTGGGCTCCAGTACCCCACCCACCTTGGACAGTTCAATAAAAAGTTTCACTACTACCACTACTACACACAGCTTTTGCCAGCTCAGAGCAGATATTACAAGAGATGCAAGAGACCTGGGATGGGGCATTAAGTAACTTGGTAACCTGCCCCCAAACACTGCACAACCTTCCAACAATCCCTAAGACAAGGTTCCGAGTAATCTCAGGAGCTGCCTTGTTCAGTTTTATGCATCACTTGTTTTTTTTATTTCTTCATTTCGGGATTTGCTTTTACGTAACGAAATGATTCAAACTGTGATAAGTCACCATGTATATTTTTAAAAGCCAATTTCTGAATTTCAGATTTTTTCTTCTTACCTGCCACGGAAGCAGATGGAGTAAGACGTGCACTTTATAACATGGACACACTCAAGGGTTAACTGCAAGCAACTGCACGCTTGGTGATGCGAGGCTCGACAAATAATTGGAAAGGCATTTGAGGTGGCATTGAAGTTTGGGTTTATCACACATCTAGCCTACACTCGGGTACAAGTTTTCATCATCATCATCAGCTTGCGCAGTCCACTACAGGACGAAGGGCTCTCCTATTGACCTTCAAGCCCTCCTGTCCAGCGCTTCTCCAGTCCACTGTTTATCTCCCGAATTTCCTGATTTCATCCCTCCATCATGTTATTGGCCTTCCCCACATTCTATACCCACCCACCGCGGTGGCTCAGTGGCTAAAACGTTGTGCTGCTGAACACGAGAGCGCAGGTTCGATTCCCGGCCGCCGCGGCCGCTTTTCTGAAGGAGGAAAAAAGCAAAAACGCCCGCGTGTACGAGATTTCGGCGCACGTTAAAGATCCCCAGGTGGTCAAAATTAATCCGGAGCCCTCCACTACGGCGCGCCTCATTGCCTGCGTTGCGTCGGCACGTTAAACCCTACAATCAATCAATCAACATTCCAGACCCATCTCTTGGTATCCACTCTGTTACCCTAATTGTCCACCACTTGACGGTCCATCTCACTACATGGCCAGCCAAGGCCCATTTCTTTTTCTTTACATAAACTACGGTATCATCTACTCAGAACTGGAATAACTCATGTAGTGTATCACTCCGCTGAAATGATGGACCCGTGATGTCAGCACATGCGCCCATTTCTAAAGAAGATTGAGCTAATGCACGCCATCGTCCGCTTTTTTTCACCTAGTTTGTTTTGCATCAGCGTTTATTTTTTTGCCGCCACACATTGGCGATGTAGGTAACAAAAGGTTGCTGTCAGAACTACCAACTGACAAGGAGGAAGAATCATCACCACAGTAGTTTATAACAAGAACAATCCCAAAAAACCCCAGAAACACCTCGTGAATAAACACCTCGTGACAGCCGATTTCCGCTGTTGTTCTGAAGTTGTACCTAGGTATGGTGACTACGTTAAAAAGAAAACGCCTTGCCAATAAACCAGTTAAGTTGCTCCCATTTTTTCAGCTGGCAGACTACGAGAAGTTCTTGTACCCTGCTCAACAGATGGCACCAGGGCAGCCACGTCGAATGTTAGGCAAGTCTCCCAGGGCAGTCAGTGCATGGTCCCGTCACTCTCAACACTGGTTCCCAATCCTTCAGCACACTTGACCCTCAAACCTAAACAATGTACCCAAGATGACGATAAGGAACTTGCCACCATTCAACATCATCTAAGTTGCCTACAGTACGTTGTAGGCTATGGAAGATAGCGACAAAAATGTGAGACCATAATTATTATTTACACAGTACAACTGAAATGTCAATTCTCAGCCGGATGAGCGAGTTGAAGTTGGCGAGCTTGCAAATGAACAAGCCGGTAATATGCGATGGTGACACGAAAAACAAAACAAAAATACTGTACAAAAACATCAGAAAACTACAGGGCCCAGACCGACTCACGATTGATAGCGAGTAAGTTTTGATCCTGCAGTTCGTTTCTGCTTAAACGATAAACGCCACAATGGGATAATTGGGCATGACGGGGGAAAAAAAAAGGAGGGGGGGGGGTGATCAATCACTTACTGTTCCTTCAGGTGCATGAACTGTCGCTCGAGGTCTGCCATGTCGTCGATGCACTCTGATCGCCGCCTCTCGCAGTCGACTTCGTCCATCTCTGCATTGCATTTTAATACGTGAGAAGCCCAACAGTTTACGGGACACATCCAGAGAAGCTAGTAGAATCTGCTTTCGCGGCGTTCGTCCGAGTCTAGCTGATTAGACTTTTTTTTCTCGCTAAAACGAATCGCAATGTTCTTTCCAAACTTGCTTCTAGGCCATGAAACCAAACGGCAAGATCTCGACATGCTAATCATCTCCGAGTTTGCTGCCGAAACCACCGCGCGCTCAGTTGTCACTTCTCAGGGCTTAATAAAAAGCTTCGCCGCGCGAGAAGGTTATTTGGGCGATCAAACAAGCTAATTATTTCTCGAACAACTATCCAAGGTAGCTGTATGCAAGCTCTAAAAGACCCATTTAGAGTAGACTGTATGTTAAGGCCTTGCCGCCCTTTTTGAACAGCCCCAGAGCGACCAGCTGACGCTGGGGGTGCTCGCGATCGTCAACAACCTACCCGAGCTGTCATCCTCTTCGGAACCAGACGACGAGTCCGAGTCATCGTTGCTCGTCTTCTCGCTTTCCGGCGTTTCCTGGTCCATCTCTTCGCCCTCGCTGTCGTTGGTGCACTCTTTGACGCTCGGCATTTTCAAGCTGGGGCCAGCCGAGTCTCCCGCCGACGCGAACCAGAGAAGACGCGGCGCTCACCGAACGCAGCACGAGCGCGGCTGCTGGATAATTGTCTCGCTCTCGCACGCCAGATCGAACGGCGCGGACTCCGCGGGCTTTTCTAGAAACTACTGGAACGCGTTCTCGTCGAGTTCGAACGGTCGGCTCGAGGAGGAAAACAGAAAACACGCTCTGCGCAAAGGACACGCGGCGAAACAAGGAACAAACAGCCACACACAAGATGCCGGATTCCGAACGCAAAACAACCGGATGTAGCAAACAATTCGAGCGACTAGTGGTTCCGGTTGACGCATTCGAGTTGCCTGGTTTTGTGTCTGTCCGCAATTAGGGTGAGTTCAAATATGCGACTAAAACTTGTTTCTTACAAAACAATCTTTTATTGCATTATTTTATGACAAAAAACATACTACAGAAAGTTTTTAGGTTTTTAAAAAAAGTTTGCGATTATGAAATTACTTTTGTGAGTGTTCAAAAGGCATTTGCAAACATTTGCAAACTGCACATGCAAACATGGCGGCCCCCAGCAAGACGTGAACTGTTCGGCATCGCGAAAGTAAGGAGTTCTCGTTGACGGGTGAAACCGGTAATCGGACAGTTAAAAGGTAAACACGTCCAGGTCTTTGCTGCACTGAAGGTTAAGTTCAGATAAAGCCGACTTTAACCTTTCATTTGGCTAGCCCGCGTTCGGGCGACCACACCGTTTCGGCGCACGTTACGTAAAGTTTGCTTCACGGCTCACAATGCTGCCGGTGCTTTGCCTGCTGTGCGATGCTTCCGTCACCCTGATGGCCTTATTTTTCATGTGCCTGGCCGTGGTGCCCTTAATTAACAGCTGAAATTATAACAGATAACAGCCTTTTGTTGCGCGCCTGGTAAACTGCGCTTGGTAAAGTTCTATCTTGTGACTGCGGAATGAAACTCCAACAAGAAATTGTTTGAGCGATTGTGGTTCGCGGAGGGACATAGCGACGCACTTAGGTTGTGTTTGGGAAGTTTTTTCACGCTGTTTACGTGATATGGTTCGTGTGTATTCGTGATTGGTGGTCAGCACGCACTCTGGCGTACGGGACTCTGGCCGTCTGCCCTTGACATAGGCGAGGAAAGATCATTATTAGATGAATCAGTTATTTGTTCGTAAGTGCACACATTCAATTTGATATCATTGTAAGGGAGAACCAATGCTACCCCTACTTTCTAAATTGAAAAAATTCCTTCTCCATTTGCAGTGTGCTAAATCGAGCTTAAACATATATGCTTGCATTTATTCTCTTGATCTGCTGTTTTGAAACATACTGAGAAGGTACGTCACTACGTATTCCTTTTTTCACTTCGAAGTGGTTACAAATGAAAGGTTACATATTAGTTGCGCGAAAGTGAGAGCGAAGGGCGGTTCGTGCAGCATGTAAAAACAGAAAGGCAGTCAGGTAAAATCACCAACATTTTCATTATGACTCACTTTTTAAAACCTGATTCTGTAGCACCCCGGTTTTGTAAGGGAAGGTCACTTGTGAAGTCACTTTGTCTCCTTTGTGCTGCTGAGCACGAAGTTGCGGGTTCGATTCCCGGCCGCGGCGGCCGCTTTTCGATGGAGGCGAAAAGCAAAAATGCTCGTGCGTACGAGATTTCGGTGCATGTTAAAGATCCCCAGGTGGTCAAAATTAACCCGGAGCCCTCCACTATGGCGCACCTCATTGCCTGCGTTGCGTCCGCGCGTTAAACCCTACAATCACTCAATCAATCAATCACTTTGTCTCCTGCTGTTCCTATACCGGTCGGCGTCTCCCGTTATAGCCCAAATGCACTCCTTGAACCTATTTTTAACTGGTCACCAATCAATTTCACTTGAACTTTTAATTTGGGTGCAGAGGCTGCACCCAGACTACAGAGTGCCCCATAGTGGATGGCTGCGGTTTAATTCAGGCAACAAAAGGACGCATTAACATGTGCAAAAATCTCTACACGTGGGCTTTCACCTGTTCCGGCTCAATCAGATGAAGGGATGCTGCAGCCACGAGCGAAACCTTGGCAGGACTTTAGTGCTGGCTAGTTGGTTGATGACATACGAAGGAACAAGTTTTCACAAAAGACTAGGACGAGGATAGAGAGGACAAGAAGCGCTCATCTTGTACACTCTGTCTTCGTCCTCGATTTTTGCACAAACATATTCCTTTGTATGAAACCTTGACTGTACGCCCTAGCCACTGTGGTGAATTGTGAACTGCTCACAGGGACTTCCTGGCTCATACACGACATATTTTTGGAGGTTCTCCATGACGATTCAATTGTAAAATCTCACTCTCTATGAAGGCGCGGCAAAGACAGGATTCAGTTTTGTTCAATCTGAAAGAGGTAGCCTTTGGCTACTCACTCAGCTCGATTCCAGCCATAAAAGAAATGATTAAAGGCTTGCTTTGCATAGGCATGGATTTATCATTATATGGTAAACAACACCCAGATTTCACTAACATGTCCTTTATTGCTGTGTCTTTGCTGCGTGCCGTTAGCGTCAGGCCATTGTTCAGGATTAATTAGAGCCATTTGCAAGCTATAGCAAATCACGTGCATTGCCATAATGATACAAAGTGAAGGAAGCCCACACTAACACCTAAGACTTAGTGGTAGCGAAACTGTAAGCAACCTTCACGACCATCACAAAGATTTAAGTGCACGATTGCAGCCGATTTGCTTCTTTGCTTCCGCACCAACCATTACTGCATCCATGTTGCTGGAAGTGTGAGCTTCTTTCATTTTTTTGGAAGTGATAATCATTGGAAATTGCCTAAGAGGGACATACGCCATGACGTGGCGTTCTTGTTGCGAGCAAGTGTTGCCACGATTAAAGGGACCCCGCAACACTTACCGTCGACTACTCGGAATGTATTTTAAGGGAAAGTGTAATGTCCCAGCAATCTTCTCCCGCAAGAATTATGAAAATCCGTTCACTATCACCGAAACTACGCGCGATGAAAAATCGTGCATAATTGTTCCCTTTCAACTCGACCGTGGACAACGCGACGAAAGCTGCGTGCTCTCTCCCGGAGAGGAGGGCGGCCCGCGACGTCTTCTCTGGCGGCCTTCGATATATGACAGGCCGGGGATTTTTCTCCTTTTCTCCGAAACGTGGAGGGGTCTATTTCCAGTTAGGTGCCACAAAAAAGCAGGCATGGCTGCCTATTCGCAAGCGCGCCCTCAGGCTGGTAGGGCGTCTTTGAAGCAATAAACGTTTGTTGTCGAGTGGTCTGGTTGAAAGGGAAGTATTGAGCTCATCACTCAAACTCCGCGCGCACTCAAAACACAAAAGAAACGGCAAAACTGTGCCTACAGGTTCAGGCATAGAAGAGGGTGGCACACAGCGCCGACGGCAGCGGATAGTCACAGGAAATGGGAGAAATTAGCCGCGAAGTTGACCAGTGACAGCCGATCGGGCAGTCATGGCCCGAATGACGTCATATAGGCCATGCCAGGGGTGCATAATGAGAACTGAAGAGAGTGCGGTCGGTTTTTCCACGTCTTTCACAGCGATTTGCGCGCTCACCGCTTCACGTGCACGTGTAATATTTGGCTCAGGTATTGCTGGCAGTGTAATCTAAACGTCGCGCAGGTTTACTTGCACTGCTCAAAGAGTGTTGCAGGGTCCCTTTAAGTGGAACTCTGGAGTCTTTATCGTTTTGACCAAGTGTTGCCACGGTTACGGCTAAAGCGGGAGTTTCTTTTTTTTTTTTTTTGCCAATCTTGGCTTGGCATGACAAACATGTGCCAGGGACGCTGGGTGGTCGTCATGAGGCACACGCACACACGAGTGCATTTTCTTGGTTTTGTTAACTGCTGGGTGGTCGGCGCGAGGCTTGCGCTCACCTGCGCGCACTCAGGTGCACGCGCTCGGCAATTTCTTGGTAATATTTTTAAGTGCAGACACACAAAATTGCGATTTACTTTTTTTTTCTCAACCAGAAAGAACCTGAAAAATATTGAAAACCCTTCTATTTCTTGCTACACTGACATAATAAGGGCAGAGGCGATTTAGCATGGGCCAGCTCTAAACCCAGTCGTCAGGGTGTGAACTGCTTGTTAGCGTTCAAGTAATACGATAAAACCGAACTAGACATCCCACTACAAATTACCCAGTCATGTTTTTTTGCCAATGGCTTACGTTGGCGTCCGCCAATGAAACACCCAAAATTCTGTGAAAGTTGCTGGAGAGTGGCCACTTCTGTACAGTCGGTTCTCTTATAACAAAGTAGTATTGGGACAGCAAATTAGTGCCTTATAACCAATATTCGTTGTAACAGAAGGGGTAAAAATTGGCCATAACAAATCGATAGCCTGGCTCGCACAAAAATACTTGAGGCTCCGAACCCACTATAAGCAAGGTGACCCTTACCTTTCTCCTTGTTGCATTTCGAGCTCAGTGAACCAGAACATGAGTATGCGAAATTGCAACAGCACAGAGTTCACTTGACAAAACAGGACTGCGTCCTTATTTATTTGATGAAGGATGTGATCTTCGTCTGCAGTGGCTACGCACAGCACTGAGCAGGATGAAGTTTTCCACAGTGTGCACGAACAAAAGGGCCTTTATACTTCTGCAGTTTTGGATGCCGGGGGGGTTTTTCAAGCAGCTTCTCAGCCTCCTGGTCGAATATTTCTTTCTTGTGTCTGATATCGCACGCGGCTCTCATGGTTTCAGCTTCGTTATAAAAGAATAAGTGTCATTGAAATAAAGCGTGAACAACCAAAGTTTGTATTTAGTTCTGATAATTCGCTATTCGTTATAACGGGGTTCAGATTTATACATTTTCTTTAACGTCTTCATTATGTGGTTGAAGTTTGTGGCAGAATTGGCGTCATAGTTATCAGGACAAAGCAGTCTTTTAGAACCATATTTCTATTTTGTCTTCATCGCCCTTTTTAAAGGGGAACACGACAACGCAAAGCCTTGCCTACTATTAGAGAAGCGCTGCGAAGCCATGGAAAGCTTTGGCACAAAGTGTGTGGCCACTGGCGAAAAGTTAAGTTTGTGTGCAGTGCTAAACAATGGCATTGCAAATGCAGAGCCTCCGTGTAGCATCGCTGGTGTAATTTTCTCCCATGCCCATGCTGAAAGAGATCAAGATACTACTGCGGGGGCTTAGGGTTTCACCGCAGTGCAGCATGGCACTACAAGATTTGTTTTTCAGTGCAGTGCTTGAAGGCCCAGTTTTTCTTTCCCCCAGTTTTCTTCTTTGTGACCACATTGTTGTGTTTCAATTGTTATTCTCATTTTCTATGTGCGAGTTGCCAAATACATGCATAGACTCATCATGTGTTTGTTTTTTATACAGTCTAAATTATTTTCAGTGCAGTAAGTCATTGAGGGTTTCCCAGAACACGAGAAAAAAAGAAAGGCAGCTTTATTTTGTGTCGATTGCCAGTGTAGCACCCTTCTTGTGAGCAGTGCATAATGTTTAGCTTGTAGTGAATGGTACTTCTTAATGATAATTCTTAGTGAATGGCCTGGTTGCGCTGGACCCAGACAGAGTAAGCCATCATTAAAACTGTCACTCGCAAAAGTTGGCCCGTATAAATTGCATTGCCGTCGAAAGATTTCATTGATTGGTTTGGTTACTTTGAGCACTAAATCTCGTGGGGTTCCTTCATTATGATTGAGCGCCGTTGTCAATTCTTACTCCTTGAAATTACTGAAGATGTAATTAATGCTGCATAATCTGCATTGCAAGGGTACTGCAGATTTGAGTGGAGCCTGCTACAGAGCAACTTTTCTGCAAGAAGACGCTTCTGTTTATGTGGGCTTCCAGTGCGAAGGACGTCCGCTGGATGCAGAGTGCCTCTGGATGAGGTTTTACACACCGGACCTGGTTTGTTGACTTGGAGGCAAAGGCGGGAGGTGCAGGCTTACGTTTTGTCTGGGACAGTCGTTCTTTTTTATTCTGACAAAAGTATAAAACCTGATTGATTGATTGATTGATTGATTGATTGATTGATTGATTGATTGATTGATTGATTGTGGGTTTTAATGCGCTGATGCTTCAAAGGCGATGAGGCGCACCGTAGTGGAGGGCTCTGGATTAATTTTGATCACCTGGGGATCTTTAACGTGCGCCGAAATCTTGAACACATGGACATTTTTGCTTTTCGCCTCTATCAGAAAAGCGGCTGCCGTGAATCGAACCCCCATCCTTGTGCCCAGCACTGCAAAAAAGTATAACAATAAAAGCACTTGTACCCACGAGCTATAGAAGCACATTAAATGTGAATAGTTTGTCTGAAACCATTGGCAGCCCTCACGAGCCATGCCTTGGGGCGCTCGTGTGTGCAGCTTTGTTTCGTAGAACCGCTGTTCCAACCTTGGTCTACTGTATCCCGTGACGAGCTTTAAAGACATTAATCAGATGTACAGAAACGCGATGTGCAAACTTCCTGAACCGCACCCACAGTTAACTAGGCAACAGCAAACGATCCGGCGGCGCATGCAGGCCGGATCGCTAGCGCATCCTGTTCTGTTACACTGAATGTACCCGGCGCAGCATGACACACTCTACCCTTTCTGCAAAGCGGAAAGAGGCACTCTGGCACACATCATAGCCGAGTGCAAAGACCTCAAGAACCCTCACCTCCCCTTGCCCCCAACACCTCCAATTCCCAACCCCCCGAGCGATGGGAGACCTTTTTGTCCAGCCCCGCCCTACCAACTCAGCTAGCACTGACGGCCAGGGGCCAGGAGTTGCTGGAGACATATGGGTCCCGTGAATAGGGAACCACCTTGTCTGGTGCCTGCGTGCACCATCGAATTTTCGAGCTCAGTAAAGTTGATTCTCTCTCTCTCTCTTACACACAGGTGTTGATCCGGTGACACCAACTTCCACCATGCTGGCGTCGTGCCGCCACGCCCTCCTCAGGATCCTGGCCCTCCCTTCTGCCGCCGCAGCTACGTCGACGTTAAACCGCCTCGCACCAGTCCTGCAGACGTCTCTGCTCCCCAGGAAGCACTTCAGCGTCACGGCGGCCGCGCTCAAGAAGAACGACGCCCTCGAGGGCGAGCTACCGGGCCCCCAGAAGTGGCCGCTGCAGAACGACCAGATCCAGCCGCCCCCGGAGGGCCCCTCCGAGCCCCCGAGGGAGGCCTGGGTGGTGCACTACCGGAGCCAGATCCGCTACTCCCCCAAGAAGATGCTTCCCATCGCGCAGATGATCCGCGGCATGAGCGTGGACGAGGCCATCAAGCAGCTCTCCTTCGTGCACCGCAAGGGCGCCAAGGTGGTCATGGAGGTGCTGCGAGAGGCCCAGGAGCTGGCAGTGCGGGAGCACAACGTCGAGTACCGCTCCAACCTGTGGGTGGCCGAGTCCTTCTGCGGCAAGGGCGCCACCATCAAGGGCATCCGGAGGCACGCCCGCGGCAAGCTGGGCATCATCCAGTACAGGTGGGCGCTCGGCCTAAGGGCACCCCATTTTGTGAGGCCAGACCTCAGGGGTGGTGAATGTTGTTGGGTCCGGGGAGGCCGACCCGAGCCGAGCTCCGTTGCCTCCGACATACGTTTGGTAGCGTGGTGTGAAGCGAGCGGCCAGCCGCTGTTGCAGCCGTGAAGAAGTCCAGAAGCCGTAGGCTAACGTAACTGTTTACTTCATAGCGAGAGGTGAGCCGAAGCCAAAGAACAACGCCCTCACTGCTCAAACAGGAAAGAATTACAGTGCTTGCGGGGGCTCGTATTTATACCCAAAAGCGCCAACGGTCAAAACAAGCGTTCCCTCTAGATTGTGCACATGCCACGGACGGCACAGACACACACAACACTTTTTCCAGAGTTCGTGAGCTGTCGGTAGTAGCGGCGCACGCTGAGTCCGAGAGAGGGGAGAGAGGAGGACTCCGCTGCAAACGCGGGGCTTCCGTGTCCTTGGGGAGCCTGTCTCGTCGGCAACCGCTGAAGTTTTGAAACGCGCCGAAAGATAGGCGCCAGAGACCCAGGCTTGTCGAAACGTGAAAGCATGAGTCACCGACACGGGGGGCCGGCTTGAAAGGCGCACGTAGTGGAGGCTTCGCCGCACAGCCAAAGAGTGTTGAAACAAAGCCCAACGGCGGGCTCAATCGTAACAATGTCGTAGCCTTGGTCGGTCGTTGCTTCTGCCCTGGGGAAAACGAAATTTTCAGGTACTTCCTAGCACGAGTTATTGAACTAGTAGTTAAAGAATACTAGTAAAATGATCAGCATTGGTCAATAAAGGTAACGGGGGATCCCTAGAGAAGGCAGAAAGTTAGGTGGGCAGATGAGATCAAGAATTTTGTGGGGATAAATTGGTCACAGTTAGCACAGGACCGGGATAATTGGGGAGAGGCTTTTGCCCTGCAGTGGGTGTAGACAGGCTGGTGATGATGATGATGAGTTAAAGAGGTACCCGGTAAAATTTAAAGTGGTGCACACATGACACAACAAGCGAATGCGCGAGCGAGCGGCGCAAATTCACAAGCGGGTGCGGGAATGGTGCCAAAGCGGCGGTGTCGGGAGGGGGTTCAGAAGGAAAACTGCTCTCCTCCTCCCTTGCTTCTTCGTAAGCGGCGAAGCCAACTTCTTTTCTGATTGGTGGAAGAGATGCGAGGTGCATCGTGGCTCACAGCACTGCTTTTGGTGCAGAAAGCCAGCGGCTCGCATTTTTGGTACACGCTGTAACCGGATTCAATCATTATATCTGATATCTCGGCACTGGAGCATCGTAATAGCTGGCTTATTTTACCATAGATCGCATACGAAAGTTGACAGTGTCATAGTTCATCGTTCATCGTTATAGATGACTTCAACTGTAGTGTGTAAGCCACTG